>JADBJO010011943.1:31773-39273 GCA_016801955.1 Conus betulinus
TGTGTTTGCCTGGTGGTGTTCGTGTGTGTGTGGGTGTCGGTGTACTGTGTTGGGTTTTGTGTTGTGATGTGCGCTGTTGGCGGTTGTTTGTGTTGTGTGTGTGTTTTTGTAAACTTATGGTGAATGAGAATGAAACGTGAACACATGGTTTGTAGAAAGGCAGCAAAGGAGCGAGGCGCAGCAAAGGAAAAAAAAAAAAAAAACAAAACAATACAATGTCAAAAGCTTTTTAAAAGGTTCTATATTACTTCTAAAACGACGACGGACTAAAAGAAAGTAAAGGACTACCAAAACATAGCGGGGGAACACATTGACAGCCCACCCAAAGCGTAAAATAAGATAAAAAAAGCAAAATCTTATCATATTTATTTTGTGAACCCACCAGTTTTTGACTAGGGGAAAAATAAAAAAAGAGAAAACAGGGGGAGAAACTAGTTAATTAGGATGAGCAGGCTGGAAAAAAAGAAAGAAATCGCTGGTTGGGACAAAGAGTCTCCTTCAGGAGTCCTCAAACTGTGTGAAAGGGACAAGATACAGCCAGATGGTAAACAGCGGTGACGATGTTGTTTGAACGTGCATGTGGAAACCCACCCAATCGCGACCTGCACAACAAATATCTACCTCGCAAAAATAAAAGAAGAAACAACGGCCTTTCAAACTTTTAAATGTTGATTGCACAAGGGATAAACAAGTGCTCCCCGCAGGTCTTAAAGGGAACCGGACGTATCGTAAACACTTTTTCCAATGAAAAAGGGGGGAGGAAGAGAAAACAGAAAGAAAAGGGGGAAGAGGAGTGTTTTTTCGGGGAGATATTAGAAGGGGGGGGGACTTCAGGAAAGGGGGGAGTGGCTCTGGCAAACAGAAAAAAGGAACGGCTCGATGAAACGGCTCTGAAACGAAAAAGGGAACAAGTCTCAAACAGAACAAAGAAAGCCTTGAAAATGGGGTAAGGTAAGGTTCGTAGAGATTTAAACTAAATTCAGAGAAGGAAAAATAAAACCAGCATTCAGAAATGTCAAAGTCACAGGTGATTGTGGAGAGCGAGAAGAGACGAATAGTTGGAAAAAAAAGGGTGGAAGAAAAAGGAAAAAAAAAAAAAAAAGGGCTTCAGAAGGATATCCCTCAAATGATAAAATGTCTGTCAACTATTCCGACGAACACTATTCCAGACGAAAAAGGATTAAAACACTCTAGAAGCAGTAGAATAAAATGGGACTTTGAAAGTTAATGGGTTGTGATAAGAAGAACTATAAGCTGACATACGAAAACGAGACATTTTTCGAAATTACCAACTGAACAAACGAAAGGCCTCATCTCCCGCGTACAAACCAGAGATGGTAACACTGAAATGCTCTAGGTGTAATAAAACTTACCATTGTGTTAGACAGGAGTCACGTGACAACAAAGGGAATAGTTGGATATAACACCCACGGTCAAGAATAATAAATCACAATGATAAACAAAAGTAGAATCTGCCACCTGCACAAATAATGAATCTTTCACTTTTCCAGTAGAAACAAGGTCCACTTATGGAGGGCCATGGCAGAAAGATGGGCAGGTCATTGTCAAATGTAAGAACAACACAACAACAACAACAACAACACCAGCAGCAACAAAAAACAACAGCGACAACAACAACAACAACGGCAACAAACACACACAGGCACACACACACACACACACACACACACACACACACACACACACACACCACACACACACACATAAGCGCGTGCACACGCACACCAAACACTACTCGCTATATATATAGAGAAGAAAAAAAAAACTTTAAATGCATACGGCATTTAGATCAAGGTAAGAAATAATAAGAAAACTTAATGAGGTCTTTGTTTTCAGTATGATGAGGATGGAATGCCATGGTAAAGCATCTGATACTGCTTACAGTTGAAGCTAGCTTGGAATATAAACATTTGCATCGTATATACAGGCAAACCATATTAAAAAAAAAAAAAGTAACGTGAAAGGCAATGCACGTGAAATTTCATCTATTTAAAAGGTTTTTTTTTTTTCTTGTATGCACAAAAGTATCATCATCATCTTTATCCTCATCAATCAGCGGTAAAAAAAAGAAAGAAAGAAATCTCGCTGGGCGGACATGGTGGCGCCCTCCAGAAGGTACGCTCACTCACCTTGGCTCCCGCTACAGAGCAATGGTTGTCGTCAGTAGGGGGGGCCTAGCAGGTGGAGTCCTGTGTATGCTGGATCAGAACCAGTCACCACTGAAACCACCCAGTTTCTCCACACGTTGTGTGGTTTTCGCTCTGGTGGGTTTTTTTGTCACGGCAACTTGAAACTGGTCTGTCTGTAGATTGCCTGTGCTGGGGTTGTGTAATGGGGTGTCATTGTAAACTGGAGGCTCCAATAAATGGCGTGGGGCTAACGCCACTGGAGTTGCGCACAGAGGATCACACACACACCACACACACACACACACACACACACACACACACACACACACACACACACACACACACACACACGCATATGGCTACATAGATAGATAGATAGATAGATAGATAGATAGATAGATAGATAGATAGATAGATAGATAGATAGATAGATAGATAAAGACACACACATTCAGATCAACGTCATAAAACTTCTGCGATTGTAATCTAATGATCAGAGAATATAAGGAACCAGAGCATTCTTGTGTGTGTGTGTGTTGACCTTTATCACGTTACACTGTGTGTGGTTTTATTTTGCATCAAATAGTTTTTCTGATCACAACAGATACACTCTGCTAACTGCTGTCTGGGGAAAAAAAAAGCACAGCCACATTGACCCAGTATGATGACACCCGCGTCTCTCTCTCTCTCTCTCTCTCTCTCTCCTCTCTCTCTCTCTCTGTCTGTCTCTCTCTCTCTCTACTGGCATGATTACTGCATGATAATAACATGCAATATATGGTTTATTGTGATGAGAATATTGTCTGCTGAATGGTCTTTTTTCTTCGTTTTCTAGTTATTAGTATTTTCAACTGTTTTCTGTGTGTGCGCTTCTTTACACATCTCTCTTGTTGCCAGAGTTTGACAACACTAAGTGGAAATTGCGGCATACACTCGCTTAGCATAAGGGGTTGTTTAACTATTGTCAATAAGGCGTTGTGTCATTGTCATTGGCATCTTCTCTCTCTCTCTCTCTCTCTCTCTCTTCTCTCTCTCTCTCTCTCCTCTCTCTCTCTCTCCGCTTCTGTGTGTGTGTTGCTGTTGGTCATCTCTACTTTTTTTTTTTGAATATTTTGGACGCAAACCTCATCCCTTCTTGTCGTGGGCTCTTAAACATACACGAAGCACCAAGAGCCACGTCATGGCTGGAAGCTGGCCTGGTTCCGAGTCATTGTGGAGCTAATGGGATAAGGGAGGACTTCCTCTGTGACCTTCAATGACGGGCTGCAGCGAAGTGTCGGCTGATCCGGTTCCATCCGTCTAGGTCTGAGAATCGAGGGTTCTGGCAGTGCTTTCCTGGGCCATGTGGATCCACCCTAATCTTGAGGACTCTGGCACCCGCGTCTGAAGTGTGAGAGCTTTCTCCTCTCGCTCTAGGAAGAGGAGTTAGGTTAGGTAAAGACCTGCCGTACAAAGGATGGCTGGGCCTGTCATTTCGTTGTCAGTGTTCAATGAGGAGATCAGTTGGTAGCAGGGTGGAGAAAGAGTGAGAGAGAGGAGAGAGAGAGAGAGAGAGAGAGAGAGAGAGAGAGAGAGAGAGAGAAGCAGAAAGAGATGGAGAGAGGAGAAGAGAGACAGAAAGACAGGGAGAGAGACAGAGACAGAGACGCAGACATTGAAGAAGACAGACAGAGACAAAGACAAAGACAGAGAGAAAGAGAGAGAGAAAACAAAGAGAGGGAGAGAGAAAGAAGAAGAGAGGGAGACAGTGAGAGAGAGACAGAGAGACAGAGGCAGAGACAGATACAGAGAGAGAACAGAGAGAGAGAGAGAGAGAGAGTGTTTGTGTGTGTGTGTGTGTGTGTGTGTGTGTGTGTGTGTGTGTGTGTGTGTGTGTGTGTGTGTGTGTGTGTGTGTGTGTGTTGTGTGTGTGTGCGTGTGTGTGCGTGTGTGTGTGTCCGTGCCTGTGTACTAGTGCGCGCGCGCGCGCGCGCGCGTGCGTGGTGTGTGTGTGGTGTGTGTGTGTGTGTGTGTGTGTGTGTGTGTGTGTGTGTGTGTGCATGTATACTAGTGTGAGTGTGTGTGTTTGTGTGTGTGTGTGTGTGTGTGTGTGTGTGTGTGTTGTGTGTGTGTGTGTGTGTGTGTGTGTGTGTGTGTGTGGTGCGTGCGTGAGTGTGTGTGTGTGTTTGCTTGTGTGTTTGTATTTGTGTGCGTATGTGACCGCACGCAAGCGCACGTGCGCTAATGTGTGTATGTAGGTGCGTGTGTGCAGGCGCGCGCGCGCGCTTGTGTGTGTGTGTGTGTGTGTGTGTGTGTGTGTGTGTGTGTGGTGTGTGTGTGTGTGTGTGTGTGTGTGTGTGTGTGTGTGTGTGTGCGTGGGTGTGTGTGTGTGTGTGTACGTGTGTGTGTGTGTGTGTGTGTGTGTGTGTGTGTGTGTGTGTGTGTGTGTGTAAGAGGCTTACAGACGGACAGATAGACAGCTAGCTAGGAACGAAAAGGACATGGAGAGGGAAAAGAGAAACACACACACACACACACACACACACACACACACACACACACACACACACACACACACACACACACACACACACACACACACACAAATAAATCATGTTATACATCTTTTATCCGATAAAGACACATCTGTTAGTTTTTGCTGGGCCCCCTCTCATTGTGACATTTCAGCAAATGAGAGTCGATCAGCCTGCAAGAAAGGCAGCTCGAAACGTTGAGGGTTCAATTCCCCTTAATATTCCTTTGGATTTAACAGTATGCAATATTCTTCTAAACAAAACATCGGATTGAAAGCTTCAGAAACATGATACTAGATTCGGATACTCAGCAATATCAGAGCTGTGTTAAATTTGGTGGCAAAATTAACTCGAAAGCCTCGTCAAACAAATCGCCTTGCTTCTCTGTCTAGAGAGATTAGAAGTTTACTGCACAAAAATGCAGGTAAATTCCCTTCGTACAAAGTTCTGTAAAAACATTAGATGTATGTGTGGAGAAACACTCGGAGTAGGACATCTATAAATCAATTGTCCAAGAGCAAGGGAATTATATCGTAAGTTGGGCGTTTGTAGTTTATCTGACGGATCCAGTCCGTCATCTGTGTCCATAATTTGGAATGACTACTCTTTTCTTTCCTCAGTTTGTAAATGTTTGTTACACAGCCCAGTGGGCATTTAACTTTGATGTTCTATCCTTTGATATTAGATTGTTAATTACTTAGCATTACTTACAGTACTCTTGCTCCTATGCTACACTCAGTTTGAAGCGTACTTGCCTAATTCCAGGTTAATTGACACATTTACATACAAGCGCGCGTGCACACACACACACACACACACACACACACACACACACACACACACACACACACACACACACACACACACACGCACACACACATCCATACTTTGTCCCTCTATCTGGCCATCTCCAAACTCAACTCATATCATAAGAACTGTTTATTCATACAACACACATTTCAAGAAACAAACACACAGTTAATACACATATTCCATATACTTCAACACATCGTCTGATATCACTTTTAGTGGAAGGAAGTTAAACTGAAGAACACACACACACACACACACACACACACACACACACACACACACACACACACACACACACACACAACACACACACACACACACACACACACACACACACACACACACACACCAAACACAACCAAACACACACACACACACACACACAACACACAGAGAGAGAGAGAGAGAGAGAGAGAGAGAGAGAGAGAGAGAGAGAGAGAGAGAGAGAGAGAGAGAGAGAGAGATTCATTTTACTTTGCTATGATTTTCTTAATGAATGTAGATTCAGAAAATGCATTTGCCTATCTTTATATTTCAGATTCTGTTTGAACATATCAGTCTGATCAAGTTATGTAGAGGGAAGCTCTGTGTAATCTGTGTATTACTGTATGTTTTTGTGTGTTTTTCGAAGCGGATAACCTCAATCTAAACAAAATCAAAACACATTACTGTGCAGAAATTTCATTTTCTTGTAAATATTCTTGTTTCTTTTTCCTGTAGAGATTTTGCGATGATCGTGCCAGTCACTTTTTTTTTTTGGTGGGAGTGGGGGGTTTGTTTGGTTGTTTTGATTTTAGTTTGTTTGCATTTCTCTCTAGCTCTGTCTCTGTCTCGTCTCTGTCGCTCTCTCTCTCTACTCTCTCTCTCTCTCTCTCTCTCTCTCTCTCTCTCTCTCTGTCTCTCTGTCTGTCTGTCTGTCTGTCTGTCTCTCTCTCTCTCTCTCTCTCTCTCTCACTCTCGCTCTCGCTCTATCTATCTATCTATCTATCTATCTATCTATCTATCTATCTATCTATCTATCTATATCTATCTATCTATCTATCTATCTATCAGCGTATTATAAATATTTATTATGTCTGTTTTCTATAATCTCAAAAAAAAATTCCATTTTCTTTTATCCTATTTTTCTATAATCTCATAATCTCAAAAAAAATCCATTTTCTTTTATACTACCTGTCTCGCTGATTTTTGTGAAAAATATAACCATAATTTAAAAAGAAGTTGACATAGATTTTGCTACTGGTATTTTAAAAAAAAGAAACAAGAAGTTAACTATTTTTTTGCACTTTCCTAAACGCGTAAAAAAAAAAAATCCGTCAATATGTTACGCATGGCGCTGTTTAGGAAGATTATTATGTGTGACATATTTACAACCATATTTTGTCTGCTAAACATTTTCCTTTCTGTTCGCTTGAATCTCCATACATCAATTTTCAACAACAACAACAACAACAAAAAACATGAATTTTCTTTAAACAGCTGAAAATATACTTATTTCCCTTTTGCATCAATCTGTCTCTCTCTCTGTCTCTCTGTCTCTCTGTGTGTCTGTCTGTCTCTCACTTATTTTTTTCTTTTTTTTTTGTTTATTTATGCACAAAAAACTGTCTTCCTTACTCACGCATACATTTTGACAGATTCAGTTTATCGGAGCTCTCATGGACAAAGATCTATCAGAAAAAAAAATAAATAAATAAAAACTGACACACCAAAACCGACTCGTGGATTACGAGCGCAGAAAGTTTACTTGTCCTTTGACCAGTCTTAAAAAAAAGAAGGATAAGAGGTAGAAGTGGATGGGGGGTCTGTCAAAATGCTCCTGTTTGTTTTCCTTTAACTGGAGCTTGTTCTGCTGTTTAACTTCGTGGGCATGAGAGTGTATGGAAGTGATTTTTTAGCTTGTATTTTTCCAAAATATTAGACTGGTACATTTCCGCATTACTGACATATCTATGCTGGGAGGCTGTGTGAAAGTCAGTGATATAAGACAATGGCTGAGATTAAAGAATAAACAACACGGGTCC
>JADBJO010011943.1:44273-51773 GCA_016801955.1 Conus betulinus
CGCTGTGACCTGGGTGTCAGTTAATGTTTGTTTGTTTGTTTTCCCAGTTCCTTGAATGGTTTTCGGAACATGTTGCAGCTCTGTGTATGCAAGACTTCAAAGCAATGAAGTCACTGAGATGCGCGCAGTGGTGCATGTGTGTGTGTGTGTGTGTGTGAGAGAGAGAGAGAGAGAGAGAGAGAGAGAGAGACATCCAGCCAGAATGAATCACACCAAGATCTTTTAAGGGGGGGGGTGGGGGGGGAGGGGGGGGGGGGGGGGGAGGACTTGATTGGAGCAAACTCCCCCCGAGGACTAAAATGATCCTGAAACAAAAAACCGCTTCTCCAACCTACAGTCGATACTGCGTCCACTCGACGACCCCGGCACGTTCAACAAACACCATGACCTTCCACAGCCCAAGGTTCAGGTCAAGGTTCAGGTCTTAGCAATCCCCGCAACCCAGACCCAACTCAGCCGGTAAACAAAAAAGAGCCAAGAGCCCGTCAACGCATGGAATGTGAAGCAGTCTGGACTTGTGTGAACTCAGTTTGACTCACCTAGTACACACTGTAAGAAGCCTTCAGATCGTTTTCAATCCAAAACCTCCAGTAAACAGGCTGGACATCATTTTCACCAATACCCCATTGATCAACAGACACGGCGTAAATGGATTTGGGGAAGACTTCGATGCCTTTGGCTTTTTGGATATCTGATTTATGTATATCACCTGTCACCTGTCGGTAAAATATTGATTAAGTGCGTGTTTTTGCAAAAACGCAAGGATGCAGAAAAATCCATTTCATACATCATGCCCATTAGGGACAACTTGGTGCAAGAAAAATATGCTGATCATGTTTTACGTCATCATGACATACACGACAAAATGTACGTCACTTGAACGATTTTCTCAGCCGTAAATAAAAACACGCATCACATCCCTCATATGGGAATTCTGGCTTAACTATGTTATCACTGTGCGGCGCTTTAAAAGCTGAGTATTTTTTTACCCGGCTGTCTGGGCGGTTCATTCTAAGTTTCCCGATTTCCCCCCTGCCCTCTTTCTCCTCTCCCTAAACAAAGCCCTAGTCGACCTCCGCCCCTTCTAACCTCCCCTCACCGCCCCCCACACACACACACACACACACACACACACACACACAAGCACACACACATTCACCACACACACACACACACACACACACACACACACACACATACACAGCCCTTTCCGCTGTTTTCCCTCTTTGTATTTCTTCGTTTTCATTATTTTATTATTCAAGTTTCTTTGTTTTGTTATGATGGCTTGATGTAAAAAAAAAAAAAAAAAAAAAAGTTTATTTGCTTATTCAATGTTCCATCTGGAAGTAAAATTTTTGACTTGACTTCACACACACACACACACACACACACACACACACACACACACACACACACCACACACACACACACACACATACACACACACTTGATCTTATATCTATGATTGTGGGCAAAATGTGTACCAATCGCGCACATCACATTTCATTTAAAGTTCGTAATTTTGTTGCTCTCTCTCTCTCTCTCTCTCTCTCTCTCTCTCTCTCTCTCTCTCTCTCTCTCTCTCTCTCTCTAGCACGTAAGAGCAAATGCACGTACGCACGAATTCACGCAACCACTCGCGCGCGCGTGCACGCTCACGCACACACAAATGCATGCAGGTACATACGCACGCACGCATGCACGTACACACGCACGCCCACACACACACACACACACACACACACACACACACACACACACACACACACACACACACACACGCACACAACACACTGACATAACTGCAGGCGCACAATCTCCTCGTTCGCAAATCTTTCCCTATGGTTCACACACACACGCACGAACGCAAACTCACACGCACGAACGCAAACACACACACACACACACACACACACACACACACACACACACACGCACGCACGCACGCACGCACGGACGCACGCACGCAGCACGCACGCACGTACGCACAGGCACACGCGCGCGCGCACACACATTCACACACACACACCCACACACACACACACACACACACACACACACACACACACACACACACACACACACACACACACACGCACGCACGCACGCACAACACATACACACACACGCATGCACGCACAGGCACACGTGCGCACACACACACACACCACACACACACACACACACACACACACACACCCTTGGCGTTTTTATTGACAGCGATCTTGATATGAAGGCACAGGTGAACCATGTCTGTAAAATATGCTTTCTGGAAATTAGACGCATAGGTGCTGTCTGACATCTCCTTACCACTGAAGCAACCCAAAACCTCTCACCACGTGCTTTCGCGCCTCGATTACTGTAATTCTCTACTAGCAGGCCTTCCCGACTACCTCACCAAAAAAACTTCAGCACGTTCAAAACTGTGCAGCTAGACTAATCCTCAAAGCTCCCTTCAAAGAACACCCTCAACTATTATTAGGCAGACTTCACTGGTTGCCGGTCAAAGCCAGGGTGACATATAAAATCGCATGCCTCTGTTTCAATGCTGTTAGATCTGGAACTCCAGCCTATCTGTCTGACCTTCTAAACTCATACTGCCCGGCTAGAACCCTTCGCTCGTCTTCTGACTCGTTGCTCCTGGTTCCTCTCGGATTCAAATACAAAAGAAGGGGGGATCGATCCTTCTCCTTCTGGCTCCTAAAACTTGGAATTCTCTTCCACACGACATCAGGCACTGTGACTCTTTTCCAGTCTTTAAAACGAAACTAAAAACTCATCTTTTTACCGTCTATTTCGGCTGATAATTCAAAAGTCCCGGTCATACACAGTTGTCAGTTTGTGTGAGTGTGTGTGTGTGAAGGTGCACGTGAGTAGTTGTGTGTGTCCGCTTTCCCGTGTGTGCTGTGCGTTATCTGCTTCCCCGTGCCTGGGTGTGCGGTTTGGGTGCGTGCGTGTGTGTGTGTGTATGTGTGTGTGTGTGTGTGTGTGTGTGTGTGTGTGTGTGTGCGTGCGTGCGTGCGTGCGTGCGTGCGTGCGTGTGTGTGTGTGTACGTGTGTGTGTGTGTGTGTGTGTGTGTGTGTGTGTGTGTGTGTGTGTGTGCGTGCGCGCGTGTGTGCGTGCGTGCGTGCGTGTTTTCGTTAGTCCTTGTATAGCGCTTAAAGCTAAATCTAGGATTTGCGCTAAGGTCGTGCCCAAGACAACCACCTCCTCGTTCGCTCCATCCTTCCATCCACACGTGTCTACCCACGCGCATTCAAAGCTCCGGTGTTCCACCACTGTTAGCCCCATAGTTGTGTGGTGTTGCCCATTGTGGGTTCCCTTCCTGACACACAACCAGCGCTTTACCTGTTAAGCATGAACAAATAAGCAGACCAATCAATAGATTTATCAAGCAATAAACAAAATGAAAGTAAGTGTTGTCACACATAGGGAAAAAAAACACACACGCGGGCGCGAAATGCGCGCGCGCGCGCGCGCGCGCACACACACACACACCGTGCACGAGCGCGCACTCGCATACGCACACGCACACATGCACGTACACACGCTCGCCCGCAAGCAGCAAGCACGCACGCATGCACCCACGTACGCACGCACGCACTCGCTCACGCGCGCGCGCGCGCGCGCGCACGCACACACACACACACACACACACACACACACACACACACACACACACACACAGCTTCAGTTTCAGTTTCATCAAAGAGGCATCACTGCATGCGGACTAGTCCACATACACTGCACCATTCCGCTAAGTTTTGAGACCACGCTACGCATGATTTTATGCTGATGGATAAATGAATTATTAACAACTAAGATGAGAGTATTGAAGAAGAGGGTCTCGTGCCTACGAGTCAGCAGATGTCTGACCTACGCATTAGCCCAACGCGCTGGTCAGACCTTAAGTGCCTACCTGCCATTGTTTTGTTTTTGTTGTTGTTGTTTTTGTTTTGTTTTGTTATATGTGTCAGTAGTGAATGTACATATGTGTGTGTATTGGTGTGTGAGCACGGGCCCATGTGTGAGCGTGAGCGCATGTGTGTGTGTGTGTGTGTGTGTGTGTGTGTGTGTGTGTGTGTGTGTGTGTGTGTGTGTGTTACACAAAACGGAGGGAGGGTAGTGGCCCGCAGCAGACTGGGAAAACAGAGGTCCTGAAAAGGGAGCGGGCAGACATGTTGGCAGACTGAAAGACAGGGAACAGGACAGACATGGTCGGCAGACTCAAAGACAGGGAGCGGACAGACAGACAGGTGTGGCAGACACAAAGACAGGGAGCGGACAGACATGTGGCAGACTCAAAGACAGGGAACGGACAGACAGACATGTTGGCAGACTCAAAGACAGGGAACG
Source organism: Conus betulinus (assembly GCA_016801955.1). Classification (NCBI taxonomy): domain Eukaryota; kingdom Metazoa; phylum Mollusca; class Gastropoda; order Neogastropoda; family Conidae; genus Conus; species Conus betulinus. The sequence goes on from JADBJO010011943.1 coordinate 48,631, forward strand.
GACAGACAGACAGGTTGGCAGACTCAAAGACAGGGAACGGACAGACATGTTTGGCAGACTCAAAGACAGGGAACGGACAGGCAGACATGTTGGCAGACTCAAAGACAGGGAACGGACAGATAGACAGGTTGGCAGACTCAAAGACAGAGAACGGACAGACATGTTGGCAGACTCAAAGACAGGGAACGGACAGACAGACATGTTGGCAGACTCAAAGACAGGGAACGGACAGACAGACAAGTTGGCAGACTCAAAGACAGGGAACGGACAGACAGACATGTTGGCAGACTCAAAGACAGGGAACGGACAGACAGACAGACAAGTTGGCAGACTCAAAGTTAAAGACAGGGAACGGACAGACAGACAGGTTGGCAGACTCAAAGACAGGGAACGGACAGACAGACAGGTTGGCAGACTCAAAGACAGGGAACGGACAGACAGACAGGTTGGCAGACTCAAAGACAGGGAACGGACAGACATGTCGGCAGACTCAAAGACAGGGAGTGGACAGACAGACAGGTTGGCAGGCTCAAAGACAGGGAACGGACAGAGAGACAAGTTGGCAGACTCAAAGACAGGGAACGGACAGACAGACAGGTTGGCAGGCTCAAAGACAGGGAACGGACAGACATGTTGGCAGACTCAAAGACAGGGAACGGACAGACAGACAGGTTGGCAGGCTCAAAGACAGGGAACGGACAGACATGTTGGCAGACTCAAAGACAGGGAACGGACAGACAGACAAGTTGGCAGACTGAAAGACAGGGAGCGGACAGACACGTTGGCAGACTGAAAGACAGGGAACGGACAGACAGGCAGACAGATTGGCAGACTCAAAGACAGGAGCGTACAGACAGACAGGTTGGCAGACTCAAAGACAGGAAGCTGGTAATCAGCACCAGTCTGGAAGGAAGACTGAGCTACAAATTGGGACGTTATCGCCCCGCTGTGTGTGATGTTCCAGACGCTGTACAGACACTCTTGAATGGCCTTCTTCCTGGACTCGGCCATGGCCTGGCATACACACCGGCTGTTGGCTGTCACTGTGGGCCTGTTGTTCTCTCTTGTGTTTTCCTTGTCCTGTATTGTATTGTATTGATTTTTCCTCCACCATGCCCGCCTATTTGTTTTTTTTTATTTATTGTCTTTCTTTTCTTTTCTTTTTTTCTTTTTTTTTTTTTTTTTTTTTTTCTTTTTTCTTCTGTTCTTTGTAAAGGGTCTTTTTTTTTTTTTTTAGTTCTCTCTCTCTCTCTCTCGCTCTCTCTCTCTCTCTCTCTCTCTCTCTCTCTCTCTCTCTCTCTCTCTCTCTCTCTCTCTCTCTCTCTCTCTCTCTTCTCTCTCTCTATTTGTTTGAATGTCTGCAATGGACATTTGTGGCCAACGTTTAGTGTGATTTTATGGTAGAAAAGTGTCTGTGTTTCTGTTTGTCTCAGTGCGTGGTGCATCGACTCATTCATTCCGTTTGACTGTTACACTCTGTCTCCATGCCTGGTTCACTCGCTCTTGTATAAGGATGTATGTGTTGTCTATAGACATGTACAAAAGGAATATACTTTACATTTTAGGGGTTGATACAAAAAAGCCATGGTGTCTGTGTGACCTACTGTATGGTGCACTGATTCACTCTTACTTTGTAAGCTGTAGGTATGTGACTGCATGCATGATCATGTACGAAAAGTATGAGTGTGGATAGACAATACATTAAAATGCTAAATCTATGTAACAATAGCTAACTACCTAACCAACTAACTCACTAACTAAATAAACGGATAAATAAAAAAAATAGTTTTCAGATTTCCATAAATTACATTTGTACAATTAATGAATGAAAATAACTGGGAATGTAAATTATTATTGCTCAGAATCAACTAAGCAGTTCGTCTCTAAACTAGTGCGATCCGTACACAAAATTTGTGTCAAATCTGAAATCTTAAAATTTGTGTTTGGCATCATTCACTCGACGATTTGCACAGATGCGTATGTAGCTATATCATATTAGATAATACGATTGTTGTATTTTCAACAAAACGGTCACTTTAATCACGAAGAACTAACTTTTAACCATTTCTGGTCAGATTCCGCTTAAAGCGTTTTGAAAAACGTCCGGAGAGTGCATTCCACGGAAAACAACGAAGAGAAAACAAACAAACAACCGTTAGAAAAACACGTCATTGTAGACAGACATGCAGAAAATGCACTACCCTACCCCCCCCCCCCCCCCCCCCCCCCCCCCCCCCCCCCCCCCCCCGCCTCCCCCCCCCTTTTCCATCCCCCATTTTCCAGTCAGTCAGTAATTGACACGCTTTTCCGAAGGAAACTACATTCTACCCCTCCTCCTCCTCAACTCCCATTCCCTTCCCCTCTCCTTCCTTTCTCCCCCCATCCACACTTTACTTTTGAGTGAGTGCAATTCAATGGGTATACGCGGAAAAGTGATAACTCTCTTTCATACTTCCTTCCATACACACCCGCGCACACGCGCGCACAGACGCACTTCTTGCACCTACCCTTCGCCTCCAAACACACACCCCCTTCTTCTCCACTCAATTTTTTGTTTTATTATTTTATTTTTTTTTTTTTTTTTTATGGGGGGGGGGGGGGGGGGGGGGGGGAGGGGCTATATTTCATTCTGTATACAACAACAACAAAAAAACCCAGAAACCCTTGGTGTTATCCAACCTCCCCACCCATCTACCACAAACATAAATAAGTTATAAGTTATCACATATCTTTAATCTTTCGCGATTGTAGGACTCGGACAGGAATTGGGAAACCTCTCGTGAACGACGTGATCAACGATTATTGAATATGTATAAACACACAAGAATTAAGCAACGAATAGAATGAAAACAAAACAGACAAATGAATAAATGGATAAAGAAAAGAGGAAGAAGTAAATAAGTAATAAACAGATAGATGAAATAAACGACACGAATAAGGCACCGTTTGTCTGTGGCCGGGTGATAGTCTGGCCATCGTGCCTGCACTTTATTGCTGTGTCTTCCATTTCGCTTAATCCTCTGTCCATCTTCCCTCCCCTTCTTCATTCTTCATGCTCCAGCTTTGACAGATTTCGCCCTTCATTCTCCCCCACCCCACCCACCCCCCACCCCTCTCCCGCCCAAACCATCTGCACTTCCCCT
>JADBJO010011943.1:54273-56773 GCA_016801955.1 Conus betulinus
TGGCCTCTCCCCTGGGATCAGGATCAGCACCAAAGTGGGATGAGTTCTTCTGAAGCTGTTTGTCATCGCTCTCTGCCAAGTTTTTTTTAAAAAAAAAAAAAAAAAAAAAAAAAAAAAAACCCGTTTCTGCATAAGCTTGCTGATCGACAGACAAAAAGAAAGATAAAACTGAGGTGGGTAAAGACGTGAACTCGTCCTCCCTTTTTCTTCCTCCTCCTCCTCCTCCTCCTCCTCCTCCTCCTCCTTCTTCTTCTTCTTCTTCTTTCTTCTTCTTCTTCTTCGTATGGTTCGATGTGTTGCTTGATGTGTACTGTGTTTGTTCATCTGTCGAGTGAACTCCTAAGTGGGTAGAAAAAAAATAGAAAAGAAAAAAAAAAAAAAAAAAAAAGAAGAAGAAGAAAAAGAAAAGACCAGAAAAAAGGCAGAAAGAAAGAAAGAAAAAAAGAAAACAAGAAAGAAAGAAAGAAAGGGATGAAGGAAGGAAGGAAGGAAAGGAAGAAAGAAAGAAAGAAAAGAAAGAAAGAAAGAAAGAAAGAAAGAAAGAAAGACATAAAAAGAAATGATTAACTCGTGCATGCAGCAAAGAGCAGGAATGCCACACTAGTATAACATTTAGAATAAAAGTTGGATTGAAGATTCCCTCTTCTTGCTCCTCCGGTCATCCCCCTTCCCTGAATTACTGTCCATCCTCTGCCTCCATGATCCACTTCCAGCACCCCAGTACCAATCCCCGTTACCCCCTCCCCCCTTCCTCCTTCTCCTCTACTATCGTTGTCTCAGAATCATCCTCTCTTGGAACCATTCCAAACAATGTTCTGGTTTGCAGATTAGTCAAATGGTTTTCACGTCATACAAAACAAGGACCATACAGGCATTCAGACGTTAGGTTTCGCATTTCCGCTGTCTGTTTTAAAAGGCTCAAAATAAGGAAAATAACGGGAGCAAAAGGGAAAAGAGAACTAAAGAAAGAAAACAACAAACAGACGAAAATGTAGAAGGTTGGCATTACATGCAGACAGACAGACAGATCCTTGCCATTACATCTCGTGGCAGAATGGGGTCATTTTTGTTGATTGTGGGGAGATAACAGCCCTCAATCATTTCAAAGGGAGACAAACAGATGGCGATCTACGGTCCGTTGCAACGTCTGAAATGAAAACTAGCGAAGTCTGTGATCAAGCATGATCAAGTGGAATCAAGCGATATAACTGGAATAGAAAAAATGCGGCGAACAGAAAAAAGGAGATAGTATTTAGACAAACAGCAACAACAACAACAACATCATCAACAGCAACAACAATATCAACAACAACAACAACAACAACAACAACAACCTCCTGCAGGGTCTGTAATTTCAATCCTGATTAACGCCTGGATATACTATGAATGTAAGCATTGAGTGCTGCTCTGTCATGCAGTCTCAAGCCAGAATGTATTTCTATTGCATCATCATCATCATCATCATCATCATCATCATCATCATCATCACCATCGTCGTCTTTCAACTTTTCAACAACAAAAAAAAGTCTTAGAAGCCATGTCCTATCATACTTTGTTCTTATGGTGACTTTCGTTTGATTTTCTTTCCGTGTTTCTACTGTTGATGAGTTTCGTGTCGTAGTCACCGGTATTAGCAGTTCATGGCAGCTGTCGTGGGACAGACGTAGTCACCGGTATTAGCTGTTCATGGCAGTGTCGTGGGACAGACGTGATCACCGGTATTAGCAGTTCATGGCAGCTGTCGTGGGACAGACTGATCACCGGTATTAGCAGTTCATGGCAGATGTCGTGGGACAGACGTAGTCACCGGTATTAGCAGTTCATGGCAGATGTCGTGGGACAGACGTGATCACCGGTATTAGCAGTTCATGGCAGCTGTCGTGGGACAGACGTGATCACCGGTATTAGCAGTTCATGCAGTGTCGTGGGACAGACGTGATCACCGGTATTAGCAGTCATGGCAGTGTCGTGGGACAGACGTAGTCACCGGTATTAGCTGTTCATGGCAGCTGTCGTGGGACAGACGTAGTCACCGGTATTAACTGTTCATGGCAGCTGTCGTGGGACAGACGTAGTCACCGGTATTAGCAGTTCATGCAGTGTCGTGGGACAGAAGTGGCAGCGCCTCACCAGATTCCGCGCCACAGCAGTTATATCGTCGTCAGTAAGGCGAGGCTTAGTAGGTCAACTCCACTGAAGTGAGGTGGCGGCATTGCTGTGTCTCCTCGGATGGGTGACCTTCTGACGACTTGACACTAAGTTTCTCCACATGGACTGCCGGTAAGGAAGTTGCCATGGCAGTGGCCAGGATGTGGAAGTTGGGAGTCGTTATGAGTGGCGTGGAGCCACTGAAAACTGAAGTGGTTCGGAAAATAACATTTAAAATAAATAAATAAATAAATAAATAAAGGAAAAGAAAAAAAAAGGAGAAGAATGACAGGAAGAATGAAAAATAAAACGAGGCCAATATAAAAATGGAGGAACAGATACACAATGTTTC
>JADBJO010011944.1:0-22500 GCA_016801955.1 Conus betulinus
AGGCATTGTGTCTGTTTTGTAATTTGTTTGCTCCTTCGTTTGGCAGCTCAGTTATTTTGCTTTTGCTTTTATGGTTCAGTCTCCAACTACAGTCATCCCACTTTGAACCAAAGTTTGAAAGTAATTCAACCATCAAACCAAAGTTTGAAAGTAATCCAAACCATGATCTATGATAATTATCTCCCTTTCCCCCCAGTAGTCTCCCCCCCCCCCCCCCCCCCCCCCCCCCCCTCCTGCATCCCTCTTCTGTATACTGTCTCACCCCACTCCTTCTACCCCTGTTGAAGTTAGATCCCCTTTCCTTATCCATTTCACCCCCTCATCCCTCCCCTCCCCATGTCGCCACAAGAATCGCATGTTTAACACTCACAGTCACCACACCGAGGGTGTTCTATTGGTAGTTGAAACTTAGGACTGTGCCAGTCATTGTAATTTTAGGATTTCAGTGATAACTGATTTGGCCCATAGATTTAGACCCTTGTACAGTGTGTGTCATTCCAGAAGAGAAAATCTTGTTTTCTCTTTCTCTTCCTGTGTTCCTCTTTTTATATTTTCTTTTGTCATTCTGCTTCATTACCTTTCTCACCAGTCAATTGACTGAAAGTGTGATGGAATTTATGTAAGTGATGGAACAAACCTAGGTTGTTGATAAAAGATTTTGTGGTTTGTTGTTTTTCAGCTGGTGCATATCAACTAATCAGTTTTCAAGCATTGTATATTACAACATTTAGCAACCCTCCCACAAGATTTATGTGGACGTCTCCATACATGTATATGATACTATGCATTTGCTACAATATACATTCTGTACTTCATGTGTTCCTTTGTTCAGCTTTAATATCCCTCATAACTTTTGCCAACTCTTTGCTTTGATAAGTTGTAAAGTTGGCAGGAGGTAGACTTTTCTCAGCTTGAAGTTAACAATATTTGACAGCAATGAAAACAACAGAGGAAATTGTAGTCATGACAACTTTTCTCATTGATGTTTACTTTGTGTTAAAAACAAACACACACACACACAAATGTTGCATATGCGGTCATACTCATGTTTCTTGTGTGTAGTCTCTGAAACGGAGACAGGTGGAGAGAAGGCACCACTGTCAGCCTCACAGAGGGCGCGCATTGAGCGCAATCGGCAGAAGGCTCTGCTGCTGAAGCAGGCTCGACTGGCCAGCCAACCCTACACCCGAGATGGGTCAGTACTCTGCTTTCTTCTGGACTGCTTCCGTCACAGGGAAAATCATGACATGATAGTTCAGGTGCTGAATCTGCACACCAATGTGGATAGAAAGCATGCATAAATTGTGTGTGTGTGTGTGTGTGTATGTGTGTGTGTGTGTGTGTGTGTGTGTGTGTGTGTGTGTGTGTGTATGGGGATACTGCCAACCGAGATTTCTTTCCACAGCAGGCCTACTCAAGTCTCTTGATGACATCACAGTTCTGGCACACAGCGCAGCCTGTTTGAATGAATTTCATGCCAGTTGATAAAAACTTGCACAGTTGGGGTTTACTAATATTTTTTTGTGTGTGACGAATATGATGGAAAGAGCAAGAGTGAGCAGTATCATTCAGTGTAATGATTTGAATAATGTTAGCTTTTTATAATTCCACGCGATTTTGCATGATTACACAAAGTTTTAAAATATGTTGACAGAAACTTTAAATTGCTTTCTCTTTGTAGTTAGATGTAAAATTTTGTGAGCTTATCTGTCAGTCATTTTATGCCCCAAAGTCCTGTGTGAATTGTTCCCCTGTTGTTTTCTGTGAAGACACAAGGTGAAGGAATCTAACAGAGAAATTGACACTGGAGCTGGGTTCTTTATTGAGGAAGAGGAAGAGGGCACAGTACAAGCAGAAAGACTCCAGCAGCAGGAACAAGGTACTGTACTGTTGTGTAATACTAATACAGTAGATAGTCAACCTTTTAGTATTCTGCCAACAATTCCCTACCCCCATGCTTTCCTCTTAGTGCTGTCTCTCTCTTGATATGTTGGACTTTTTTTTTCCAGCTGCTAGGTATTCATGAGGCAACATAGAAGCGTTCCCAATCTAAGCATTTGTACCCGTTGCACTGGGACAATATTTGGCAGTGGACAAAACAAAACGTTCACATCATGTCAGGTTCACGCTTGGGTAAAATCAACACATAGCCATTTTATATATATATATATATATATATATATATATATATATATATATATATATACATATACAGACAGATGAGAGATCTCCTTTGGAATTAACCACTAAATTCTCACTTTGTTTGAATTAGTTTTTTTTTTCCCTATGATTTCACATGATTTTTTATGATACCAATATGTTTTAATTCAAATCATTTGAACGGGTGTTCATGGAAGTTCAGTTACTTTTTCTACAGAAGCTGGTCTCAAACAGTACCATAAAGAATCCCATTGGTATACAGAAAATACTCTGATCTTCATAGACTTACGAAGTTGTCTTTATTCTTTGGTTTGGTCTCGCAATACCACAAAAATCTGCTCAATCTCAATACGACCTCATGTTGAATGGTAATATATACTTTGTGCTGTGATCCCTTTCAATATTGAAAAAAAAAAAACAAAAAACTATTTGTCCATAGCCTGAATTTTTTTTTTTTGTGGGGGGGGGGGGGGGGGGGAAGCTCGTGAAAAGAAAAGAAAACATGAATTAATGTTCGTGTAGAAATCAGTACACAAACTTTTTTTTTTTTACTCAGACTTAGAATCACTGTTTCCCCTTTTAATTTCTTTTCGCAGCATCTTACCCAGAGGTATGTTATGCCTTCCGTAAGCCAGTGATGGTCTTTACACAAACAGTGATAGACCAAAGTGGTAAGAAATGGGAGGGAATGGGACAGCTGGTGTAGAACAGTTGTCCTGCTTGTGGCATCAGATGTAATGACCAGAGTGGTAAGGACAGGAAGGGACTGGTGTGGAACGGTTGTCTGGCTTGCAGCGCCAGGTGTGGAATGAACCAAAGGTAAAGGGTAGCAAAGGGAAAGGATGGGGAATGAAGTTTTGAGCGAAGGTGGATCAAGTTATAGGGAAAAACGTACTCAACCAACTGTAATATCCACGGAATAATTTAAATGCAACCGACAGTAATATCCTTTCCGATGCAATAATACTCCGAGTTCAGGAGGCGCAAGAACAATCACAGGAATTTAAAAATGTTGAAAATTAGATTTATAACTGAGGAGCAATGTTGAAATTCTGACTCACATTTGACGGAACAAGTTTTCAAAACTTACGATTTAGAATTTTTTCTCAGAATTCTAGAGACTAGTTAGGTAACAAGAGAAAGAAGTTAGGAAACAAGAGAAAGATGTTGAAAAGAGAAAACTTCAACAAAGCAAACCAGAATACATTTAATTAAAAGAGGGGACTTAACACAAAAACTTAACAAGAAACCCCAAAGTAAAATGGCTTACAATATATAGGATAGTTGACTACTGTTGAGAGGATGGATGATTGAAAAGAGTGGAGCAAGAACTGGAGAGCCACAACAAACAAGAAGGAAAGGAGGGAAACAGAAGGAAGTCATCAAGCAGAATCCTAAGCTATCCAAATCCCTTTAACTGGAGACAGGAATGAACAATAAACAACAAACAGGACAACTTCCAAACACACAGTCACTCAGTTCATTGCAGCAGATATGAATAAATGAAAATAGGCGTTCAAAAACAAATGAAAGATGATGAAATATGTAACACGTAAGTATGGCAATGGGAGAGAAAGAAACAAAATATTATATCCTCATGTTTTTTTCATCTTTTTTTTTTTCTTTCTCTTGGAAGAAACCCTAATGTCTAGTCAGACTGTCATAATGCTGTCAGTCAGTATTTAAGCTGTAGTCGGAGTCACCATTGTTAGGCGCTTTCTCACACAATGTTGACAAACAATCAGTCAGACAGAACAAAAGAGAGTTCCTGGTTTAATTTATAACCAGACCTTCACGTGGTTTGTGTTAAATTCTTTCCTCTATGATTTGACATAATCACTAAGAGATATTTTCAATTCAGTATATGAACAAGTCTTGATGGACTCAAAAATACCTTTTCCTTTTCAAATTTGTCATCCACAGCATCATAAGAAAACATTTGGTTTTTACCAAAATAAGTTTGCTGGTCCTCTAAGACTTGTGACATTTTTTTTTCCCCCATTGGCTTCAGCCAGCCACGAAAACCTTTTCAATCACTGCAACCGCTCGTCGGCTATTAAAAAACATAAACTGTGCCTGTGCCCCTCTCAAACAAACAAACAAACAAAAAAGCAGACTACATAGTCCTACTCTCTCCAGGAAAAAATTCCTGAAAAGAAAAGGAAAACAAACTAGTCATTTCAATATAAATCATATTATCATTTATCTAAGGAATATCAATCTTTATCATTTTTTTTGTCTCTTTTCATTTCTCTTCACCATATCCCACCTGGAGGTTTACCAAGCCTAAGTCATGACCCTCTGATTTACATTTAGATTTACATTTACTTAAAGAGACCTCCTATGTCATTAAAAAGAATGATGAGGCATGCACCCTAGCCATGCCTCACTGTCTGTATTCTGCTGTTGACCAGTTTTTTTTCTCTGATTCAACTGCCCATGCTACAGGTGACAAGCCAGTCACCCTGTGCTGTCTATTCATATGCATCATGCATGCATTCTGCAGATAGGCCGAGGCGCAATATTTCAGAATGCTTCGTTTTTTTCAGAAACTTGTACTTAAAGCATTTTCCATAGACACACTTTTTTCCCCAAATAAACATACATGAAACCACTTTCAACACGAGCACAGTTCCTGAAAGACTAGGCATAGGATCTGACTTTATCTCATGATCAAAGTGGCCAGCAAACCACCGCTCACCCAAATTGTATGTGTATGTGTGTGATGAAGTGCTTGGGTAGAGTGTGGAAGAGATGTTAGGAATCTGAAGACAAGGCTTGTGGTGGAATAACTTGTGTCCCAGATCAGATCAGATCACCTGCAGTATGTATGTTGAAGGGGAAGTGTGGTGTGGAGGAGATGTGAGGAACCTGAAGATGGGGCATGTAGTGAAATAACTTGTGTCCCGGTTAGATCAGATCAGATCAGAACAGATCACCTGCTGTGCGTATGTTGAAGGAGAAGTGTGGCATGGAGGAGGTGTTAGGAATTTGAAGAGAAGGCTCTTAGTGAAATATCCTGTGTATCAGAACTCATCAGATCATTTGCTCTGTGTATGTTGAAGGAGAAATATGGTGTGTGGGAGAGATGTTAGAAACCTGAAGATGAGGTTCATAGTGAAATCCTGTGCCCAGATCAGATCACTAGCTGTAGGTATGTTGAAGGAGAAGTGTGGTGTGTGGGAGAAATGTTAGGAACCTGAAGACAAGGCTTATACTGAATTATCCCATGTCCCAGGTCCTGTCGTTCCCCAAGGATCAGACCACCTGCTGTGTGACAACTGTTGTCAAGAGTTTCTGGAATCCTACCTCAACAACCACTTCGATGCCACTGTGTGTGTGATGCCTGCAGGTAGGATGGCTAGGTGATAACTGTTGACAGGTGTCAGGCTGTGATAAGATTTGCTGATAGGCAACAGAGAATGAAGAAAACAAGTTGACAGGTAAACAGATATGATAGGTGAGAGTAAGCCATAACACCTGTTGATGGTAGTTGCCAAGTGAGGCAAACTGCAGGTGGAAAGCTAAATAAATCTTAAAAAGTGTGTAAACTCAACACCGCCGAACATTATGGACACAATCACAAGACAAAACACAATGCATTTCAACTTCTCAGAGGTCTTCTCCAGGCAAGATAAACAACTTTCACACAACAACGAAAATGAAGAACGGGCAATCACTTATCTTTGTCAAATTCGGTGCAAGATGGGCACTGAATCTCTCTCACTTTCTCTTTCCTTTCGTTGCCGTATGTGATGTACATTTTTGTAGTTACTTTGTGTTTTGTAGGTGGATAGCCATTTGTGTGTTTTGTTTACATTGGGGTATTGCAGCACACAAGTGTGATTGATGTTCTACTAGCTGGATTTGTTGTTGTTGTTGATTGTTATTTTATAGTAAATGAAATGATTCTACTAACAGGCCATGCTGCAACCAGCCATAAGGCTGGGGTTCTATCTTGCCTTCATTGAGGAATGAACCAATAAAACATCAAAGTATAAATGAAGAAGTTAGTTTTAGGGATATGGAGACTTTGGCTACAGTTGGACAGATAAGGACAGATTGGCTACAGTTTGACAGACATGGAGAGGTTGGCCACACCACTGCAACACTACACACATTACCCTACTCTGTAGGCACATCAATCCTCTTTTATTGCCCCACTCCCACAGTGACAAAGGTTAAAACTGAAGAAATAGAGGCTAAGCCAGAATTTCTACCAAGAATTGTTATAACTTGTGGTATATTTCTTAGATTCTATCTTGGTGTTGTTACAGTCGTTCCCATTATCTATATCCTTCTTCTTTTCTTTCTTCTTCCACCTCTCATTACTGTTATTGCCACTTTAACTGTATGGTAACTATTCCTCTCCTCCTTCTGTTAGTATATCATTATTATGATTGCTACAATTACTATTATCATTATAGTTGTTAATACATGTAGTAGTATTTGATTATACTAACATTATTATCATTATCATTGTTATTATTTTATTATGATTATTTTTAGTTTAACTCAGAATGTCTCCCTTTCTGCCTCAGTTCCATTTCATATTTTTTTTGCACGTAGTTTGAAGAGATAAATAACTGGTCTTCCTTCGTTTTCACTGTCTTGAGTGTTGTTTGTCTTGCCAGATGAAGCAGACCAAATTGTTGTATTTTGTTTTTTAATTTGTTTATTCTTTTGTTTGGTGGCACAGTAATTCTGCCTTTGCTCTTGTGTCAATTTCCGCCTTCAGTCTCTCCACTTTTAAACAAAAAAACCTCAACTTTACTTAACTATGACCATGCTGTAAACTGCATAGATGGATACATTTTAGATTACTGTGCAAATCTTTTTTAATCTCATATCCCTTTTTTCTGACATAAAATGTGCAAGATATACCATTGGACATTCCAACACCAGGTTTATCCTGGATAACATGCACCATCTACTCCAACACTTACACTGTGCTTCAACAGAATAACTCTAGTTTTAGCCTAGAAATGTGACTGTCCTTGGCAAGCAGACACAAAATGAAGTTCATTGTGCCAGTGAGCGTCCTTGTGCTCTCCTACCTGAAGACCATTGGCAACAGATCACGATTTCTGTCTTGTATCAGACTTTGATGAACCTGGGTTGATCTTTCTGTTCAGCCTGCACCATACAGCTACAGGAAAAATATTACAGCTTTGTTGTGATGTCATAGCCACTATTTTGAATGAAACAGTAAATGTGTACAACACACATACGATCCTTCATTTCAATACACAATACAAAGTAACATTGTGGTAATGTAAACAACCATCTAATTTTGTTCTGTCGTGCAGATGTTACTTACTTACTGTTAAATATCCATCATATAGCATCACTTAAAAGAGCACAACTGTATTTTCTGAAAAACAAAACAAAAAAAAAACCTTAGATCTTTGTAGTCAAATTAGGGTTGCAGTACAATGTACCCAAAAGTGTTGAAATACACGTGAAAAATTTGGTAAGATTCCTGAAGTTGGCCTTAGATGTTACATTCTAAAAATAGTGACTGACAGTTACATTTGTAACTGAATTTGGTGTGTTTGCCTGTGTATGCTCCAGTATTCCATAGTTCCAAAAAGTACAGATTTTTTTTTTTTTTTTTTACATTTGTAGCTTGGTGCGTTTGCCTGTGTATGCTCCAGTATTCCATAGTTCCAAAAATTACAGATTTTTTTTTTTTTACATTTGTAACTTGGTGTGTTTGCCTGTGTATGCTTCCTGTAGTCCACAGTTCCATAAATTACAGAATCTTTGATGTGGTTGATAATAGATACTGAAAGATATTGAGCTGATGATCTACCCTGGCCTGGCAACAGCGATGTACTACATAGAGAGGTTACCAGGCAAGACTTTATTGCATGTGAAAGTGGGAGTTCTTTGCTGTCTGCTGGCCAAATTCAGCACAAGATAGTTTTAAAGTACCGCAGATTGTTCAGGTTTTGAAAAAAAAAAGAGAAAAAAAAAAAAATCCAGTGGAGTGGGGAAATGGGGGAGAGAGAAATAAGAATAAAAGTACAAAATCCAAACAAACAACAAGAACATTTGTTTGTCTGTCCTTTTTAACAAATCTTACAGTCTTGTAAGGGGTAGGTTTTTTTTTGTTGATAATTTCATTCCCACCCATTGTTAGTATGTTCTGTTGCTATCAAAACTGAAAGACTGCTGATTGTGCCCCAGGCACTAGCCTATGATTTAGTGTAGGTTGTAGTACTGTTATGCGTCTGTTTTAACAGTGCCACTGGTGTCAGTAATGAATCTCATATCTGATTAGAATCCATTCTGCAAAAACTGTTGTTTCATTTTTTGCTTGCTTTGCAGAGGGCCAGAGAAACAGAATAAGCTGATCCATTCAGATTTACAGAATGGAATTTTATACCTTACCAGAAGTGATATTTTTCAGTTCACTGAACCCTACAGCTTTGCTTCCTCAATCTTGTTATTACTTTGCACTGTGTGTAAATATAGCCTGTATCTCTCATGTTAGTTCTTGAAATGGTGCAAAAAAATTGGGAACAAATGGGAAAGGAGGTAACATGTGAAATGTAGAGAATTGCTGAAGGCACCAGTGATCAAAACTTGAGATTTTGCAGAATGAGTGTCTTTCTTCTGTTTTAAAAATACAGACCTGAGAACCAATTCAAGCCAAGAAAGACATTTGTTCTGGTTGCAGAGAAAACGAGGAGAAGTAGTATGCACTAATCACAAAAACAGATGCGAAGAACAAGTATTTGCTTAAGGATGCGGACTTTGATGTGAGAGAGCCTCCACTGAAGTTTATTCTGAGGAGAAATCCTCACAACCCACGCTGGGGAGACATGAAGCTCTTCCTGGAGCTGCAGGTATTTATCTTATTTTACTTTTTCATTTCATTTTTTTATTCTATTTTTTTTGTTTTTGTTTTCATGGCTTTGTTCTTCATTGTCATTTTTCCTGCCTGATAAAGACCAGTAAATCTGTTTTGTAGCTGGTTTGTTCCATTTGTTTGGTGGTCTAGGAGCTTTACTTTTGCTGTCCTGCTTCACTCACCTCCTGCAGTCACCATACTTTTCCCAGAAACTTTTTTTTTTGCTCTTGTCATTTTCTTCTTCAGTTCACTTCTATGTTAATGTGTTCTGAATTGAAGGCCATGGTACCTGACTGAGCTGTAAGTCGTTGTACAGTGTTGGTTTTTGCCTGTTGCGTTGTGAACACACTGAAACAGCCTGTGTGAATGATGTTGCAAGATCACAGTTTGATCTCAGGTTTAGCCCTGTGCGGGATGAGCAAAGATCTGTAAAGTACAATACTGCTTCAGTTGTGTTCGCATATATTTGAAAAATGTTTGTCCGGCCTTTTACATGAGATAAAGTGCTTTGTGGACTTATTATGTCATGCTCTTTTTTTTATTTTATTCATTGTTGATAGGGAGATCAACAACTTCGCTGCAGATGAAAATCACACTAGAAGACCCGAGGATTCTTCCTAATTAGTATTGACTGTGTTTATACTTTGTTCAGACTGATTTTGTTGGGGTTCGTTGAAAAGAAAGGAAGTGTACAAAATCTGTTGTCAGGTTCAGGCACGGGCAATGGAGGTGTGGGAAGACGCTGAGAGTTGGAAGAGGCCAAAAGACAGCGTTCTCACAACAAGGAAAAAGCCAAAAAGAAAAAGTTTGACAAAAGAGTTAAAGGTAAGACATGACACAAGATGATCCCTTTTTTCTTTATAACACACATGCACATCAGCATCCCAGTTACCATCTCCAGCAAAATTTGGCACACCGGGGGGGTGCCCCGTCCCATGGACTCTATTGCTAATTGTTACCCTTCCCAGGAGAGAAATCTCCAACACTGCCATGACTACGCAGCACTATCAGTTCGAACAGCATGACAGCAAAGCAACGTACAAAATTATTCTGAATATGTTACAGCTGCAAGCAGATATCATTATTGAAGAACAGGCTGGAGTTCTATTTACCATGCTGTCAAAGCTTTCAGTGAGGAGTTCTATTTACCATGCCATCGAAGCTTTCAGTAAGGAGTTCTATTTACCATGCCATCAAAGCTGTCAGTAAGGATTCAGCAAAGTCTGTCATGAGGTGCTATGGTCCACAATGAAGAAACTAACATCAGGCTGAAGCTAGGCAACACCGTCCAGCCACTGCACTCCAAAAGTGACCACTGCTTATACAAAGTGCTGTAAGAGAGTGGTTCCATACTTAAGCTGGAGTTTGTCAGGGCTGCTTTCAGTCTCACACACTTCTCAACTTATATTCTGGAATGCATCATGACTGATGCACTTAAAGATCATGTCAAGACGGTGAGCTCTGGAGGAGAGCTATCATAAACCTTCGATTTGCAGATGACATTGATGGCCTGGTGGGCTGTGAATAGGAGCCTGCTAAAGCTTTTTAGATGACTGGATGGAACACCAGCAACACGTGGCATAGAAATCAGTGTGGAAAGAGACCATATGATGGCCAGCCACAATGCAAACATTAATGCCAGTCTTTTACATGTGTTCCACCATTAGCAGTGAGTGACCCAACCAGAAATTCTTTCAAAGGGCATGTTTGGAAGTACTATTAACATCTTGGAACACAAGGTCGGCTGATGCATGCCCTGGTGTATTTCATCTTCCTGTATGCTTGTGAAATATGGACCCTCATATTGAATCCTGGAAAAAAATAACTGAAGTCATGGATATGAGTTGTGATTGCAAGATACTAACATCACATACACTGATCATATTTACAATAAATGAAAATGTTAAACCTTCAAACAGCAAATTGGGCCATATGAAGATCTTATAAAGTGTTAAGTACTTTATCCACCAAACATGAACAAAGGAATCGAAAGACAAAACAAGACGTGTTTCGACCTCTTAGCTTTTTCTCAGGTAAGATGAACAACGCTCAGGGCAACGAAAATGAAGAACGAGCTAACACATTTAGCTCATCAATGCCCATCTTGCGCCAAATATGCTATGTGATTGTTTGTCCTTCATTTTTTGTCGTCTCCATTGTTGTTTATCTCGCCTGAAGAAGTCCCAAGAGGTCAAAACGGGTTGTGTTTTGTCTTGTGATTCGTTTGTTCATGTTTGGTGGATCTAGTACTTAAACTCTTTAAGATTTGTTTTGATTTCTGCCTGCAGTCGCCACATTTTGCAACTAACCTGTATGAAGCTGTACGGGCATCAGTTGAAGAAAAAAAAAGAGACTGTGTTGATATGGCCACATAACAAGGTCATATGAGCTTGCTGAAACGATCCACAAAAGATCTGCTGAGGAAGGGAGGCAGGAGAGGCACAGTGGTCTGACTATCTTGCAGAATGAACAGGGAAAGTGCTTTCAGAGATTCAAGCTGTAGGACACAATCAGTAGAACAGGAGGAACCTGGTACACTGTTCTTCAGCGTAGTTTGCTTAGATTAACTCCTTACAGTTAACTTTCTCTGTATGGTGTGGTCTTTTAATATGATATGCCCAAAACTCCTCACACACAGTTAACCTTCGCTGTACGGTGTGGTTCTTAAGCCTATTGTGCCCAAATAAACTCCTCACCGAGTTAACTTTCAGTCTACGGTGTGGTTCTTCAGCCTAGTCTGCCAAATCAATCTCCTCATGGAGTTGATATTGTTCTGTGTGGTCCTTCAGCGCACAGTGCCCAAATATACTCCTCACGGAGTTAACTTTCACTATATGGCGTGGTCCTTCAGTGCACAAATATACTCCTCACGGAGTTAACCTTCACTGTATGGTGTGGTCCTTCAGTGCACGGTGCCCAAATAAACTCCTCGCAGAGTTATCTTCACTGTTCCGTGTGGTTCTTCAATGCACAGTGCCCAAATAAACTCCTCGCAGAGTTAATTTTCACTGTTGGGTGTGGTCCTTCTGTCAGTACAACACTATGTTAATCTGACAGTAAATGGTTTCAGTCAGTCAGTGTGGTCCTTCAGTGCACAGTGCCCCAAAAAACTCATTGCAGAGTTAACCTTCGCCGTGTGGCTTTGCAGGAACAAGCAGGATGTTTGGAAAATTATATCTCATGAACTAGATGGAATACTTTTTTTAATGAAGGTGTAAAGGAAATTTTCATTGTACTCATAAAGCTGTATTGTGGATAAATTTTGTCGCGTTTTCGATTTTTTTTCCTTCCTTTTTTAGCATGTTTGTATGAATATGTGTGAAGCATTGTGAGCAGAGCTGTGTCATTGTTTTCCTGTTTTTAGAGTTGAGGATGGCAGTACGAAGCAGCTTGTGCGGAAGGACATGTCGGCGCATGAACATCAGTATGGGGAGGAAACATTCGATGAATCCAGTGACGAGTACTCCAAGACCTGCCAAACGTGCGGGCCATGTTCTGACCTATGAGAAAATGTGACGAGTCCTGTGGAGCAGACCAGCTGTTGAGGAGGCAACAGCAGGGGACAGAGTTCCCTTCGAGAGTGCCACTACTTTGGAGTTTGGAGCATGGAGCACATGACTGACCAATCAGAAAGGCAGCCAGTTTCATTCGGGAGGATTACTAGCTGGTCGACACATTTTCCTGCCCCCTCCATCTTTCTTTTTTACCCCTCCATCCCTCTCTTTCTGTTCTACTGTATTATCTCCATCACTATAGCCTTTCCTCCCACATTCCCATCTTTCTTACCTCCCCCTTCTCATTCCTGTCTTTCTACTGCCGCAATATAATCAAGCTGATTTCAGCGACGTATGCATCCAGATCCGGATTTTATGAAATGTGCTAAGGAACCTGCTTGTGTGATACTGATTGTATACTACTTGCATGGAAAATGGTCTAACACAGTGTTGTCAAGTGAGTTAGGTATATATGTGTAAGCAAGAATCTGCAAGTGCACTTCAGAGAGTATGAAATAATAGGAGACGAATACTTTTGTCAATAATGCATATCAATGAAAAATAAGAAAACCTCCCCCCCAAAATTAACAGCTAAATTCATCTAAGATAATGCCCATTGCACTGTGCAACAGACATTTGCAACTTAGGTGGAAAAAAAATTAACAGACGAAATCTTCAAAGATGATTCCCACTAAAAACAGACATTTCTAATTAGGTAAGAAAATCAGCAGGTAAAATTGTCAGAGATAATGCCTACTGAACTTCTAATTGTACCAAGTGTTTCTCTACCACAAAGTATTAAACTTCCAATTTCCCAAGACAGAGGAGCAGTTATTTGATCAGGTTTTTACATTGAGTTGAGCACTGAATGTAACACAGTTGTGTTAGTATTATATTAAGTACCTGAGTTCAGAAATTTCACCGTGGGAGGACACCCAGCAAAAAGTATCTTTAATGCCTTTACTAAATAATTTATTTGTTTCCATGTCAAAATAAACTGTCATCCATGAACAAACTGATCAACTTGGATAGACGCAATTGCATTTAAAAACTGATTCGGAATAGATACATGTATACCAAAGTCAGACAGATTTTTTTTTTGGTGAAATATAGACCATGATTAGATTTTTGGATGGTAATCAGCTCAGTAGAAGAGAGAGGGCGAGAGAGAAAGAAAGTGTGTGTATGTGCTTGTGTGTGTGTGTGTGTGAAGAGAGAGAGAGAAATCTGTGCTGTTGAGTTACTATCATAAAATTAATATATACCTCTGGTCCCCTCCCCCCACCTCCTTCCCTTTAACCCTTCACCCCCCTCTCCCCAGTTGATTTCGACTTGAATGTTTACTTTTGATGCAGTTCGGAACTATTCCTCTTCTGACCTGTGCAACCTCAACACAAGATACAGGTACAAATAGCATAGAGTCAAAACTTTTGGTCTCTGACTAAACAAAGTGCTTTATTCAGTTGCCCACTCAGTCAATGGGCTGTCCCTTGGGCGTCACAATGGCTGGATTACCAAGCATTCATCATTTGTTTTCTGCATCCATCGTCTGGCCTAAATCATCACAGTCAGTCAGTATCACCGTTTGCTTTTTTTTCATAGAGCAGCCCTCACTATGTATCTTCGTTCAGACAGGCTGTGTGCAAGTTATTTCCGTACTCTGACAGGGATTACACAGATGCATGTATATTTAGGTAAGATGTCATTTCAGTGTCCTAGCAAAAAGACCTGTTCCCCATTCCAAGGGAAACAGGCAGTTGAAATCAAGCCCCAAAGAACAGAAAGTGATGTCACGTAGTAATATTTTGACATTTTTTGTGTATGCATTTTCTCAATGCAAAGAGATAGACTGTGCTATCAAGCATCACACATATACAAATGCATGCAAGCATGCATGCACACATGCATGCACACACGCACACTCACATATACACACACACATGCTAAAGATAATGTGCAGTTAGTACCTAGGTTATTAGGAATTTGACTCTTAATAACAGATGTGAAGCGAGTCTCCTCTTACCTAAGAAATTAATGCTCTCACTTTTCTTATAATTGGAGTCTACTGTTGGTAGAAAGAGCGTGCATGGCTATATATGTATTTCTTGTGGTTAGATGAAATTGTAAGATTCAGATTCTGTGGAGTTGATGAATTAACTTTTAAAGAGAATAATGAAGATGAAACTGAAAGCATTTGACAATTCTGTGATGAAAAGCTGGTAAATGTGTTCTTTTTTTTTTTTTTAAGACATTGAGTACTGGATCAGTGCAGATATTAAAAAATTTATGGCAAAAAGTGATTAAAGTTTCTTTTTTGTGTGTTGAGTGATAAAGAGCCTATTCTATTCATTAGTCTGATGCTCACTGTCATTCTCCCAATTCATTCCACAGAACAAAGCAACAGAACAACTGAAATTTTTCACACCCTGTTCTCATACTTTAATGATCAAAACAATGTACACATACTTTCTTTCGAAGTCCATGTGCAAACACAAATACTACTATACTTATCAGAACAGCATCCGAGACACAAGAGCACACAGAATGAAATACAGACACACGAGGGCTGCTTGGTTCACTTTCTCTTCTTGGTGGCTACAGCAGGGGTGGGGTTTACAACAGGTGCGTACTTTGTGTTGGACAGGCGGTTGATGTAATAGAGCGCCACTAGGGAGAAGATAAGGCTGAAACAACCACCACATTTATGAAATATAGCACTGCAATCAAACATGCGATTGTCCTTCCACCGACTACAGACAACAAACCAGTTTCACATCACTTACAAAATGGCAATGTCACAAACTGATATGTAAAACCGCATTCAAGAAATATGTACAACGATCTGTATCTGTGTTCACAACACAAAAGGAAAAGGGGAAAATTCAATGATCATATTTTCAAGTGCCATTTTAACAAGGAAAAAATTGCCCCACGCTCTTGACAAACCCTTGCACAACATACTATCTAGTGCATTCCATGAGAAGAAAATTCAGAGTAAGGACTTTGAGCACTAGGTATAGTGTGTGTATGTGTGTGTGTAAGCGCACGCAGGTTTATACGACATACACTCATGCCCCTCTGTGCATTTGTGTGCGTTTGTGTGTGTGTGCACACGTGTGAATAGGTTTATACAATACAGGCCCACATGCTAGCAGCTTTTTGCGGTGTGTGTGTGTGTGTGTGTGTGTGTGAAAAAGACCGGAAAAGTTAAAGAAAAAGGAGAGTCTGAGAGAGAAAGCATTACTCGGGATCATTGTTTCGCATATACTTTGCCTTTTAAAGCAAAAATGAAAGTGCATACATCAGGCTACCTTTCTACATCTGACAGGCTAACTTTCCACATCCATCAGGCTACCTTTTCATACATATTGGGTCACCTTTCACATCCATCAAGCCGAGTTTCCACATCCACCAATCAGCTTTCCACATCCACCATGCTATCTTTCCACATCCACCATGCTATCTTTCCACTTCCACCATGCTATCTTTCCACATCACCATGCTATCTTTTCACTTCCATCATGCTGGCTTTCCACATCCACCCGGCCATCTTTCCACATCTACCATATTATTTTTTCCACTTCCACCATGCTATCTTTCCACATCCACCATGCTATTTTTCCACTTCCACCATGCTCTCTTTCCACATCCACCAGGTCATCTTTCCACATCCACCAGGCCATCTTTCCACATCCACCATGCTATCTTTCCACTTCCACCATGCTATCTTTCCACATCCACCAGGCCATCTTTCCACATCCACCATGCTATCTTTCCACTTCCACCATGCTATCTTTCCACATCCACCATGCTATCTTTCCACTTCCACCATGCTATCTTTCCGAATCCACCATGCTATCTTTCCACTTCCACCATGCCTACCTTTCCACATCCACCAGGTCATCTTTCCACATCCACCAGGCCATCTTTCCACATCCACCCAGCTATCTTTCCACATCCACCAAATCACATTGTCCACCATGCTATCTTTCCACATCCACCATAGTCATCGTTCCTCATCATCGGGCCTTTCCACATCCACCAAACCATCTTTCCTGTTATTGCTTCCGATCCATGTGACAGCAAGTTATGCATGTAAAATCTAGTTTCTGCTGCAAACATTAAAAATTATACTCTCAACTCAGAAACTGATCCGATGATTTTCCTTATTTCTACAACATTAAATCTTTTTCTTGGCATAAAGAAAACCTAAAAATAAATATAGTCTCACAATTCCAGGACTACAAATTAAAAAACAAAACAAAAAAACATCTCAATGTCTAACAAATTTAACAATACAGATTAAAAACAACAAACAAAAACCAACAAGGAATGCAAGATCGTATTTCATTTGCAAATGCTAAGGATACAGGAAAGCCAAATTTCACATTTTCACAAACTGTCTCCAAATTCCATCATTGGATACTTAACTTACTTACCATGTAGTGACACATACACGGTGCACCAAACCAGAAGCAAACATGGCGAAGAGAAGACAGAAGATCACTGCAAATAAAGCAAAACGCATTATCTACCTTCTCTTAAAAAAAAGAAAAAGAGAAGAATCACAAGTGAAGTAAAATAGCTAAAAAAAAAAAAAAAAAACCCCAAACAAAAAACGCCATCACTTAAATGAGAAAACATCCATCTGTGCATATATGCAAAAGAACAGTTGCCCTAAGTCCGTCATGGACATCTATTAACTTAATGTATCATTTGTGCGCGCGCGCGCGCGCACACACACACACACACACATGACAAGCTATACTGCCCAGCCAAGTTGTAGTCTAGTTGTTAAAATTCATCGAGTCTGGATGAAGATTAGTATTATGTTAGAAAGCATGCATGTAAATTGAATTCTAATATTTCAAACATGCACATTTATAAAAGAGTATATGCTTCCCTTGAGCTTGTAACCTTTGATGTTTGGGAGCATGAAAGCTCTTATGTGTTCCTGAATGTGTGCTGTGTTACAGTTAAGGAATAGAAGCAAGCCCCGATCATTACCTTCTGGGAAAAGTCGTGCTGGTACCCCTTGAAGAAAACGATCTGCTCGAAGTTAGAAGTGAACTAGAATCGGTCAAGGCAAACACCCCCTTGAAAAACAAACAAACAACAAAAAAAAAGGCAGAGACCTTCCACAATCCAAGACAAAATATTTGCAACATCTTGAAAATATTTCTAGATATGAAAATACATGAGAATATGCCCATTTTTCATGTTGCACAGATTCTCTTTTAGTGACAATCACAAAATACCCCATACTGAAGCTATATCAACCATGAGCTGGAAGCAGAATCAAAAGCTGTTCAGCACTGGAAGGTCTACTCAAGCTTCTTTGTTTGCAAGAAGCACTTGTCATTCTTGATATTTTCTCAAGGGTTTAACCCTATGTTTCAGTAAAAACATACTTGTTTATTAGAGAGATGTTCGTTGAACAATGACACCAAGCTGACCTGAGAAATCCAAGTAAAAACATCTCTCATTTCTAGCTTTTCTTTCTTTCTTGTCATGTCAGTAAGTTCTGTACCACAGTACTATGCTCATAAACTGTACATTTCAATGGATTGTGTGTCTGTCAAGTGTGCACAAGCATGAAGATACATTTCACAAAAGAAACAATTACCCATAAAAGTCAATATCACCTTATTATTGTTTTGATTAAGAAACCACCTGCAGTGGGGCCATGTGACCTAGGTGACCAAGCTGTTCAAATGATTCTGAAAATTTACCAGGCCTAAAAATTGATTCTCTACATTTTCGACGCCAGAATGGACAAGCGAAAAAAGATGAGGGTGCGTGGGGGGAGGGTATGGGGCAGGGTTCCAATGTTCCACATATGTAAAACCAGGGAGAAGGGAGCTGGGGAGAGTGGCAGGGGAAAGGCTTTAATCTTAACCAGACAAACAATGTACACCATCTTAATCCCAATTTATTCTTGATTCCTGAATCAATGCACTGGATCAAGCAAACACCATTTCCCCTTATTCTCTATGCTTGACTCAAGAGCTAAAATATCTTCATTTGCCCTCACTTTCTTTCTCTGCAATGTCTTTACCTGCCAACCTACCAAACTACAAAGTGCACAGAGGACATTACAAAAGGGTAGAGGATCCTGATGATGACTAAATCAGATTCTGACCAGTCTGAATGGCCATTGCTTTTTGCTGCGCCAAAAACAATCGGCCAGTTCTGTGATGCTGACAAGCTGCGAGTTGGACCCTCACAAAGGTAATATTCAAAGCAGTTTGTCAACTATTGGCGACTCCTTTCAAACGTGATTTTCAGATTAACAATTGGCTGGATCACCTGCCTGAACCGAGAAAGTAAATCCCCAAGAGCCAGAAAAGGCAGTCAGTTTTTTCCAAGGTTTGAACTGAACAGCATAAAAATATTAATGGGCCTAAAAGGCACTTTTCAGATTTCATATAGGCCAGATTCTGGCCTGAGCCTGAACAGTGGCACTCCGATAACTGAGTATTTAATGCACTTAAAACACATCTGGAGCTGAGAGTACTAGGGTAAGAACTTGCTAGAGAAAGAGGGACTGAGGATGCTTATTACAAAAAATTGCTTCTACACATACACTGGGTATGCATGGCATTATTCCCCCTCCTTGTCCAGTCCATGCCATCTCCCATCTTTCTGATGAACCAGATAGAAGTAACATTCTACGTATTTGGATGTCATCTTATATCCAATTTAACCTCTTGAGTGCCAGCGTCTGTGTAAATGAGTTCATTCCCTTTGCCAAGGGTTCTGGGGCCTTTTTGCCTAAAATAAACAAAAATTCATAGCTCCTCATCTAGCTATGAAAAACCCCATAAATCAGTACATTTTAGGAATCTGCGTTATTCCCTCTATGTGTTGACATCAAAATCAAACAGAAATCTTATCCGGGTATGAGCACCATGTGTTATATAAACAAATGTGGAAAAAAGGATAAAATCTGTTAGAAAAATATTTGTAAAATAAACATGCAAGCTGGAAGTTCTCGCCAGTTGGAACTTTTATCCCCGGGTTTCCACTAAATGGCAGTGTTGCTGGGCTATAAAAATTTGGTAGTGAAAAATTCGCTTAAAACCTAGCTGTCCTAGTTCAAGTTGCAGCTGCTGATTGTCTGCCACGCCCCCTTGACACACCGCCTCTCCCTCTCCCTCTGTGTGAACCCCCCTCCTCACTTCATTCTGTCTTCTCTTTCGCCCCACACAGACTGAAAGCAAATCTTCTTCTTCGTGTATGTCGGTTTCAATCTGCTGAGAGTCACACACGCTGGCTGGCTCACTCGGCGTCCCGACGCTTGTGTCAGCTGGATCAACTTGACCCATCAACGATGCATGCACCAAATCGTCGTCACTTTCCCATGTGTCAAGCGAATCGACTGGCTCAAGATTTGAACTGCCCTCTTCTAGAATAATATTTGCTGTTTCGAGAGCAGAAAAATTTTTTCGAGTGGATTGTAGGCCGCTAAGTCCGGGTGCTGCATCGTCTGTTACTGTTGGTGAGTGAAAACTACTCAGAGCCTGTGGGGTCTTCACTTTTCAATGGACTGGGCACACAGTATGTCACTATGTGTACACGCCATGAAATATGATTTAATTGGACACTGGACAGGATCCTAAACCTTCGTCATACACCAACTAAGTCGGTGAAATCGCAAGGGTTTTTCCAGCTAAAAACAGTGAAAGATCACTGACCCAAATTTCGGTTGCTGGCACTGACGCGGAAGTATTTTATCAGCTGAAATATCGGTCGCTGGCACTCATCAGGTTAAGTATCCAAAACAAGCTTCAACAAGTATTTTCTTTGCTACAGGTAATTTAACTGTGCCAGTCTGGGATGCTCACATCAATGCATATTTAGAGAGGTAAGTTTTTGGGGATAATATGGCTCTTTGGAACACAGAGCATTGACATTTCCCAACATTTTTGGACTACAAGGCACCTTGACATGACAGAAGGTGCATCCCTATGTAGTGATGCACGGTTTCTGTGCACATAGGCAAGCTCAATAGAAGTGCACCTCGCGTGAGAAGTGTTCACCGACACTTGGGTAAACAAGCAGACGAACTCCGGCAGTACAACATGGGAGCTTGAAGGGTGTGGTCCTGTTAACTTATAGTTGGCTAAGGAGTTCAACACTCAGCCTTGAGGAGAGAGCAGACTGGCGAACTTGTAGTTAGCTATGGAGCTCAACACTCAGCCTTGAGTGTAGTACAGTGTTGTACTACAGTGACAGTAACACTAGTGACAGACCAGTGTTAGGGCCTCCAGGTTATAGGTGACAGTTTTGCCCTAGCACTGCGACAGTACAGCCATAGACGGTTACAACGGCTAGGACAGCTTTGACAGTATCACTGCTGGGCCCGGAGGTGGGCACTGACAGAAAGACAGTGCATCAGCTGCTGACCCTCTGATGCAAGTGAACTGCTTGGACAGAGTGTGTTCGCAGACTGGCCTAGAAGACAGTGACTAACTAGACCTTACTTGGTAGCTCATGCCAGTGAAGGGCTTGGGAAAGAATCCTGACGAAGCCCCCAAGCCAGAGTCTGGACTGACCAGGTAAGGTAGAGTGTGTGTGTGTGTGAGTGCAGAAGTGCTGTGTATATAAACAAACTTCTCTTGAGTGTAGGGAAAACACTTCACCTATTTTTTTTTCTAAGAAACATTCTATTCCAGTGACAAATACAAACCTTTGCAATGCAACAAGCATTAGTTTTTACAGAGTATGGAATTGCAGTTTACAGAATGTATGCCAGATATTATTTACACTAGGCCATGCAATTGAGACCATACTTGAGGAAGTAAAACTGGAAAATACAGATGGATACATCGGATAATAATGCTTTGTGTGGGGTAGATACAGACAGAAGTTGAGTAATAAGAATGCCTTATAGCATATAAATCAAGGAGCATGAGTTACATTTAATCAGTCTGAGCTGCTAACATTTGATTGAAAATTTCCTCGCTTGCATATTTCAATGTTAAAGAATAAAGATTTCCTAATACATCCAACCAGATACAGGAAGATTTTCTGTTAATTATCAGTTACATGCTTTCAACTTGGTTCTTTTTGGTTCCTCTACAAGCAGAAGTTGTGTTTGTGCTGAAACAATGAATTTCCATGGGCATGTGTGTACTGTTCACCAAGTTCTCCTGTACAACTGAGATGTCACTACCTGTATATAAAAACAAAGAAAGAAAATTTTACAGCTACAATAACAACAACAAAAGAATCACTAACACTTGCACCACCAAAGGATACAGTGAGCAGAAGAATGAAAATGATGGACCCCAAAAATCCACCAGCAATAGTCATGTACTCTGTGCCAGCTATCTGCTGGCGGAAAATCTGCTGGACAGCAAACAGGATGACTGCCAGGGTTGCAGACACCATGCATGAAACACCGGTGGGCAGAGCTGTAGAAAGGGAGAAAAATATTATAATCAGTCACTGTCGCGTTCATAATTTTTTGCCTGAAGTGTGATTTTCATAGCTTTCACAAATTACACTAGTTTTAAAAAAAACATGCAGTAATATCCTGGGAAAGGAGGTTTCAGCACAAAATCATTATACAGCAATCTAAAATGTCTGTATACTTCCACACATTTCCACATGTATCAAACAGTCAGAGAAGACCAGCCTATTAAATTTTGGTGAACAAATACTCAAATTTTGACATACAAACAAGACAACAATTACAGCTGTGTGCATGCATTTAACTGTGAGCAGAACTGAAATTTACTCTGTAACACTTCACAATTATTATACCAATTCTTGGTATCCAGGTAGTAAATGACACTAACCAAAGTGTTCCCAATCCTTAAGAACTATCATTGGAAAGAGCGAACATCACTGGCATGTGAATCTCAAATCAGTCTGATGTAAAAAAAAAACGAATCAGCTATCAACTTTTAGCTTGGACAGACTTATACAGTTCTATAAAAAATTTCTAGTATTTTCAACCCATTGCTTTGCCTGTCATGT
>JADBJO010011944.1:27500-32500 GCA_016801955.1 Conus betulinus
AATTGTTGGGGGAAATCTAACCGAGCCCCCCCCCCCCCCCCCCCCCCCCCCCCTCCCCCCCCGTTTACAGTCTTTCAAAGCAGATGCCTGTTTGAGCCTTCCTGCTTGAACCACGAAACAGTAACCAGTGACCCAGTTACCTACTTATCGGAGACCATGGCAAAACGGCCCTTCAAATTTGAGTTCCCGTTACAATAAGGAAAAGCAACTTAACCTTTTCATAACCCAATCTGTTCCTCTGTGTGATGTGTGTACCAGTCATATGAACAAATTGTAATGAATACCGTCACCTTTAGATTACAGTACTGGAGCCTGAGACTAGGTCCTGATTTTGTAGTTGCGTCATTCTTTTTTCGCTTGCGGCAAAAAATCTTTTAAGCTGCTATACTGTCGTCGCTGTTGTGGACTTGTAAGGCATATATTTCAAGGCTCCGCCGATATGCTCCTGGTCTGGTCGGAACCCACCATATTCACCCTTTTCCTTAACTGCTTTACCCTTACTCCATCTCCACTCCAACCTCAGTCATCTACTGCTCTTACCCTTTAACCCTTACCATCTTCGGCCCATCACACCCACAATATATCACTTGACCATCAACATGCGACTCGATCATCACGACCTATTTCAGAGCGGCATGGGTCATAATGATTCATTTTCATGACAGTTCACTTTCATTCTTGGTACGGGTCACTTCACCTTTTATTTGACCTTTACTTAAATGTAGTCATTCCCAGGTCACTTCAGCATGACTCTGGGCCATTGTGATCTATTCTACAGCATCTGATTTTTTTTTTTAGCTTTGACTTTGGTCAGCCTAACCCATTATGAAACACTGGCCCTTTCACCTCAATTTAAGTTACAGTATCACTTTCTGTGTCAGTTGACCTTTAGCTCAGGTCTGAGTTACTGCGACCTTTTCTGTATCGAGTTACCTTTAACATCATTCTGTTACTCCGTTCTGGCTTCCCTGATGTTTTAACCTTGACTAGGTCACGTGGTCCATCGTGTGTCCCCTGATGTTCTACCTAGACCTGATTCACAGTGTATTATGTTCGCTCTTCTAATCTGTTCCCTAAAATTGGGTCATCTGTACTCATTCTGGGCCATTTAGTCTTCAAAACCGTCAGGGTCATAACCCATTCTGAATCACATGATCTATAACTGGACCCGTGTCACATAGAACATTTTTGGATATATATGGAACAGTGTCAAGAAGGTAGAGATAAAAAAAAATCCTTCTATATACTTTTAACTGCCCCAAAAGGAAACAAACAAACAAAAAGATAAAAAAAAACAACAGTATGAAGTGTTACTGGCAAGCTACACAGAACTGAAATGAATCAAAAGAGTCACCAAGAGTGATATCTTGTAACTTACGATTTAGATTAGAAACTGAAAAGAATCACAGTTTCCTCATTTGATCTGTTGATATGGACTGACATTACATTTATGGCGACCATGCATAACCTGGTGGTGTTCTCTTTGTTCTGTTGTGTGACCATAGCGAAGTCCTGGTTTACGTGACTTCCTTCAGCCATGGCAACAACTGCAGCTTTTTTTCAGTTGGCAGCGTGATGGAGTATAGACCGTCAAGTAGCTTCCTTGAATGGGAAGTCACTGTCACAATGACAAAGGAAAATTTGTAAATGGGCGAGAAGAGAAGATCCCAACCATGCTGGCTTCTAAATCGTTTTGGCGGCGTATGCAGGTGCGTGACAGCAGAGGAGATAACTGGACGTGTTTACAGGTCCGTGACAACAGAGGAGATAACTGGACGTGTTTTACACGTGGCCGTGACAGCAGGGAAAATACGTGTTTTTACAGGGCCTGGACGTGTTTACAGGGCCGTGACAGCAGGGGAGATAACTGGACGTGTTTACAGGGCCGTGACAGCAGGGGAGATAACTGGACGTATTTACAGGTCCGTGACAGCAGGGGAGATAACTGGACGTGCTTACAGGTCCGTGACAGCCGATAAGATAAGTGAACGCAGCTTTGCCATAAACACAGACTACTGCGTCTAACTTGGCTTGAAATCGTTTGCACATAGTGCCGATTCCATTGAAAACGTTTTAACTATTTACGAGAGTAATCGGTCCTGAGTCCCCAGTCCTCTGGACCTCTAAAGACATGGGCACCTGCTAAAACAACCGCTGTACACTGCATCCTGCAACTTACCAATCAAGATCCTGATGCCCGTGGTGGCCATGAAAGTTGGTGATGGGATTTTACGTGTGAGCAAGACGTTATGCGTGCGTTCACACTCGGAACCTCGGTTTATCGTCTCATTCGAAGGACTGTATGGGAAATGGAATCAAAACCAATGTTTTCTCTCCGAGCGAAAAATCCTTCTGTGCCAAATGGCCTGGCGGAGATTTGAAACCCGCAACCCCAGGATCACCAAGATTGCGCGATCCGGTGGTCTATCACTGAGCTACTCCGTCCCGCGTTAAAGAACAGATAATTCTGCCGGGTTATTGAAACTAACATTTAATGAAGACAAAACGCAATACTTTTTGGAAACTTAACACGTCTCTTTTGAAAGATAAGGCATAATCAAACAAATAGTGGAACGAATATGGAAAGAAATCTTAAATGAGGCATGGAATAGTCACATAGTAAATAACGAATAAGTACGGTTGCTCTTGTTCCCACGATGTGGTAAATGCACGTCCATAACTCCAAATGAATGCTGCTTATGATACCAGATCGACACAAATGCCAACACACAGGAAACAATACAAAATAAAAAAAAAGGAAGTATCCCCAGTCCCAATCCCCCCCCCCCCCCCCCCCCCCCCCAAGTTTTCCCAGGCTTCCTCCAATATCCTGTACCTGACACATGTACAGGGCCAAACGATGTTCCGAGAGTGCTCATATACCCTGACATAATCACTCGTCCATGACTCCATACAATTGCTGCTTACGGCAGAAAGACCAACACAGAGCACACAGACCAAACATGGAGCTACCACCCCCACCCCCCCCCTCAAAAAAAAAAAAAAAAAAAAAAAAAAAAAGCTCTGAGCTCGGTCCTACCTGAAGAAGACCCAATAGGTCGAAACGCGTTGTGTCTGTTTTGTAATTTGTTCGATCCTTCGTTTTGGCGGTTGAGTTATTCTACATTTGCTGTTATGTTTCAATTCCTGCCTGCAGTTACCCAACTTTGAATCCAGTAGTAGGTTTAGTAAATATACCAAGTGTAGTGTAATAATTTGTGGTGATAACGGTTTTGGTTTTTATTACTCCATCATCACGACCATTTTTTTTATGGAAATTAGTTAAGTCACTGTTGTAAAACAAAAGAAACCAGACGGACAGACGGACAGACAGAACAACGGACACAGTGATTAATCACACAAAATTTGTGGGGGCGACAATGTGTGTCAGGGCTACAGTATGTGCTGTCACGTTTGGTGCAAATTGTTGCCGGCGACAAGTTGTGCTCGGGAGACAGTTTTTTACCTGTAATTCCTCAACCAGATGGGGATCTGTCACATTGTTAAAAAAAATGTTCCTGTCCTGACACCCTAAAAAAAATGTCCCTGACTTGACAACGATTAACCTACCCCCTAGAAGAAGATGTTCCTGTCCTGACCCCGATTATCTACACCCTAAAAAAAAGATGTCTCTGTCCTGACACCGATTACATACACCCTGAAAAAAGATGTCCCTGTCCTGACACCAATTACCTACACCCTGAAAAAAGATGTCTCTGTCCTGACACCGATTACCTACCTCCCAAAATAAGATGTACTTGTCACGATACTGATTACCTACCCCTATGCCCTGTCTTCCCCTATACCCCATTTCACATCCGCTCTCTGCCTTCTTTTCTCTTTCTTTTTTTTGTTTTTGTTTTTTTTTTTTAAACCTGTTTCGAGAGTTGACTTCAACGATGTAACAGCCCTGATATGGCCGTGTGCGGTCGGCTGCGCTTTAAGCGTCATTATCTCTCTCTCTCTCTCTCTCTCTCTCTCTCTCTCTCTCTCTCTCTCTCTCTCTGTACTCCGCTCCACCGCAGTTTATCGCCAGGTTTTCCAGTTTACGCCTCGGCACTACAGGTTGTGTGGCTGCTTTGAGCTTCTGCCGTTCGTGCCTATCGCTCCGCATCAGACTGATGCTGTTGCTGCTGCTGATGCCGCCCTGAGGGTCGCTGAGCGGGCCTTGGTGGGGGGAAAAAAACTGCCTGCCTGTCTGTCTCCTCTCGCGGAAACTGCCGGCGCCAGCATGCCGATCAGCCTGCAAAGACAAGACGTCAGTCGTGGAGTGTGTGCGTGTATCACCACCACCACCACCACTGTGCATATAGACGGCAGGTGTGAGAGATGTGTGACGGCAAAGACGCGCTGCCTCTACAGCTACTCAGTGACCATCGTCGGTGGGTGTCTGCTTTTTTTTTTTTTTTTAAAGAGTAAGTCGCTCCAGCAGTCACGCGCTCTCAGTAGTGAAATGATTGAATGCAGCTAAAATATTATCCGTTGTGTGATTTCACGTTGTTTGTTTACGCCTGGTTTGTACAGTGAGTCGGATTGCATACAGACAATGGTGTGATGGTGAGGTAAACTACTAGTCATACGACAGCGATCAATTTGTTAAAGTCAAGTTTTGTGATGCCGAAATGTGTGCTTTAGATAAAACGCCTTCTTGCGGACGTAGCGAGCTCTCCGGCTGTACAAAGAGACAATCAGCTGCCTCACTATTGTGTCCACCTCTCCGTTCTGTGTTGTGTGTGGGGGGTTAGTGACAAGTCCTGCTATTGTGACGAGATGTTTAAAACGATTGCGCCTTATCCAACCGCTTCGTTTGAAAAGTGCTTGTTATGAGCTCTGTGTGTGTGTGTGTGTGAGTGTGAGTGTGTGTGTGTGTGTGTGTGTGTGTGTGTGTGTGAGTGTGAGTGTGTGTGTGTGTGTGTGTGTGAGTGTGAGTGTGTGTGTGTGTGTGTGTGTGAGTGTGAGTGTGTGTGTGTGTGTGTGTGTGTGTGTGTGTGTGTGTGTGT
>JADBJO010011944.1:37500-45000 GCA_016801955.1 Conus betulinus
AAAGAAAAAAGTAAGTTCTAATATAAAGATTTTGATATTTTGGCACAGCTGGAATACAGTGGGGGGGAAAATACTTCAAATGTAATATATTCTTTGATACTCTTACAAAGCATCTCATCGCAAAAAAGAATTTACAGTCATCAGAATGTATTCAAAACAAGATCAGAGATTAGGCTGAAATCGATGACAGAAGTGACACCGATATAAAAATTGTCGATCCAGGCTCCTCTGTGAGATGTTTCGCCATGCGATGAAAATGTGTTGCACACAAATGGCGACAGTTTGCCCTCTGTCTCTGTCCCTCTTCTCATGAGTGACCGACATCATTATTCAACGAGAACGCAGTAAGCTGGATTAATGGTGTTGTAATCATGGACGAGTGATGTGAATTAATTGTGTGGGTACATTATTTACGCGGTCTCAATTATTGTGTAGCGGTCGGCGCGACCTAAGTTGGACAGTAAACTGGTTTCGGGTTGTGTTAATTAAGTCTGCGCGGGATTACTGAGCCGCAGTTGAAGATAACAAGTATATTGATTTTCAAGGTGTATGGGGGGTGGGGGGGGGGGGGAGAGAGAGAGAGAGAGAGAGAGAGAGAGACGGACGGACGGATAGACAGAGAGACAGAAAATGTGCGCGCGCGAGAGCGCGCCATGTGTGTGTGTGTGTGTGTGTGTGGTGTGTGTGTGTGTGAATCAGAATCAGAAGTTTTATTGATGTAAAGGTTAAACGAAAATAACTATAACGTGTAGCAGGTGAATAATGAGAAATTGTGCGTCTTTTTCGTCTCTGTTTAGAACAATGGTATATAATTTCATTATGTCAATTTGATAACTTCATTATTAATTAACACTACTTAATTTGTCCTGTTGTATTTCAAATTCAGTTTCACTGTTTTTTTTTTTTAATTGGCATTAACAATTTTCTTTTTTTTTTGCGGAATTCATTAAACGTCAAACGTTCATCAAGTCAATGAAATTCGTCTTTCAGTTCGTTACAATGTTGACCTGCTCTATCTTCTCTCATCGTGTTTAAGTACCTTCCTCCGTCCATTGTTAGGTCACGAGAGCTTTAGCCACAATGTGTTAAAGATTTTCCGGTATTTTAAGAGGTATGGTTTTAAGCTATATTCTTTTTCGTAAAAAAAAAAAAGTCAGTAAAATGTCATTTTGAAGATCATATTTTTGACAATCCTAATGCGTTTTACATAAATCTTCCAGTCTCTTGTGAACTGCATGGCATAGTCGTTGTGCATTCAGTGTACTCTGAACTCTCCCCTCCCCCCTCCCCAAACGTATCAATGCGAATCTCTCTCTGATTCATCACCCAGGGTTGTATGATGAGATTGACGGCAGTCCAGGCAGTCAACGGGATGCGATCCATCCCTTTGCCCGACACTGCATCTAGCGCTGATCTTAATCTCTGCACACAGAAGAAGTCGACTGTGGACTGCCTAAAACAAAATGGAACTGTTCAAAATACAGACGTCAGTGGTTCCAAGAACTGTCAATGACGGATGTTTAGTTATACTGTAATGTTGTCCATTTTCGTCCCTCTCTCTTTTCCTCCACGTCCTCCACTTCCCCCCCACCCTCCATTCTCCCCACCTCTCCTTTTGAAATCTATGCGAAGTCATTGTTACAGTGACTGAGGATTTGTGTTTGTAGCTTGGACTCGTAGTTCACATGACTCTGTTTTCTTATTTCTGCTAAACTTTTGACTCCCAAATCATTGTGGCTACTAAATTGTGTAGGAATACAAGACGTCCACAAGTCATGCGTATTTCTGCCACCTTTGCTGACACATGGTAATGAAATGATTTATTGACCCCGGACCTCTGTTTTTTCACATTCAAGATATTCTCAGAGAAGCGGGGCGATTTCCATCTACTCAAATATCAGTTGGCTGTTGCTGCTTGATCTGTACGGAAACCCCCGTACTCTGAACTTGTTTATTAGCAGTGAACAGTATTCTTGTCTTCAAAT
Source organism: Conus betulinus (assembly GCA_016801955.1). Classification (NCBI taxonomy): domain Eukaryota; kingdom Metazoa; phylum Mollusca; class Gastropoda; order Neogastropoda; family Conidae; genus Conus; species Conus betulinus. The sequence goes on from JADBJO010011944.1 coordinate 39,486, forward strand.
ACCATACATCCATCATATAACACACACACACACACACACACACACACACACACACGTTGAAATGGTGGCCTTGTGGCACTTGAATAGAATACGGACGCAAACCAAAAGCTTTCATTCTTTCTGAATGCACGCAGGCTGCCCACCACAAATGAATGCGCCAAGGCCTAGCTTAATGAATCTAGTATTTACAGACGGGCACAACTATAGGCTGTTCTCGGAATTATTGTGCCTGAAAGTTGATTCCCCTGCTTTTCTTTCACACACCCATCATGATACACGCAAAATGGCATCAAGACAAGATCGCTTGTCAAGCTAAAGCCTGAAATGTGACGTCAGCTTTAGAATGGTTCATTTCATTCCTAGACTTTTGGAGGTGCCATCGGATAAAATCCTTGAAAACAAGTGAAAGGATTGATGGGCGTCGTTCATTGGATTTCCATTCAGCAAAATTCTGAGTTGTAGCTTGATTCTGTGCTATGCCTCGAACGGGTGATTTCTTTATTTTTCACTCTCTTTTGTTTGTTCTTGGGTTTTTTCTGTCGCTGTACTTGGTTTACATGATATTTTGTATTTTTTTAGTTTTAATTAACTTGTAAAAGATGTGTTGTTCCTGATTTTTTTTTTCTAGTACGACGCACGCACGCACGCACACACCCACACACACACACACACACACACACACACACACACACACACACACACACACACACACACACACATACCCACACACACGCGCGCGCGCGCTCGCACGCGCACCCACCCGCCCACACACCACACCACATCACACCGCACCACACCACAAAGAGCCTCACACACACACACACACAACACACACACACACACACACACACACACACACACACATATATATATGTGTGTGTGTGTGTGTTGTTGTGTGTGTGTGTGTGTGTGTGTGTGTGTGTGTGTGTGTGTGTGTGTGTGTGCGTGCGTGCGTGTGTGTGTTAGAAATTTTTCGGTATTTCAGGCATTGACTTTGATGTACACTGTCACAGAGAGAGAGAGAGAGAGAGAGAGAGAGAGAGAGAGCGCGCGCAATGGGAGGCAATAGAAACTAAGTGTACATGCGTATGGAGGTGATCATCAACCATTCCCGAGCAGACGATAGTGAAAAAGAAAGCGTGGGATGAATGAACTGTGCAGGAGGGAAGTTGAATGTTGAAGATTAAGCAGCGATTTGTCAGTGGCGCTGGAGGTATTGATTTCTCAATTAAAGCGGTTGTCAAGTTCATCGGTCAAAATCGGTTGTAGTGGTATGTCCTGTGAAACTGGCCGGTGTCCATGTTGGCAGTGGCATTAGTTTTGTCAGTGGAGGTCAGTTGTAGTGGTTTGTCAACCGAAGGCAGTTGTACTGATTTCGTCAACTGCAGGCAGTTGTAATGGGTTCGTTAACTGACGGCAGTTGTACTGGTTTGTCAGGTGAAGGCAGTTGTTCTGGTTTGTGAATTGTAGGCTGTTGTGTTGGGTTATCAGTTGAACTGGGTTGTCGAACGAAGGCGTTTGTTTTGGTTTGCTATTTGAAGGCAGTTGTATTGAAAGCAAAAGTAAAATTACTGAGTCGCCAGACGAAGAAACGAATACATTACAAAAACAACAACCACAACGACAAAACACAAACAAAACAAAACCCCACCCAAATCAAACCAAACCCAACCAAACTAAACAAAACAAAAACAACAAACAAGAAACAATCCCCATCCCCAAAAACAAACAAACAAAACACACACACACACACACACACACACACACACACACACACACATACACACACACACACATCTGTTTGACCTGTTGGAGCTTCTTCAGGCTGGACAAACATTCGAAACAAAGGAACAAAGAACAGTTACTGACCTTTTCAATCTGGTGCACTGCAGCGTGGATGAAAAACTAAAACCACGGAAGGAACTGAAGAGAAGAGGGAAGAGGTTTGAGGGGAGAAGATACAGGTTAAAATGATGATGGTGGAAAAAAAAAACGTTGATGATATAACAATAATAACAATAACAACAACATTGATGATGATGATAATAATAATGATAATAATAACAACAACAATAAAAATAATAATAATGATAATAATAGTAATAATAATATGATGATGATAATATGTAGTAGTAGTCGTAGTAGTAGTAGTAGTAGTAGTATAGTAGTAGTAGTAGTAGTAGTAGTAGTAGTAGTAGCAGCAGCAGCAGCAGCAGTAGCAACAGCAGCAGTAGTAGTAATATAATAGATGTTTGTCAAATTGTGTTGATTTGTTGGTTGAAGGCAGCTGTGCGATGATTTGTCAGTTTAAAAGGTTGTTTTATACTTTGTTAGCTGTTTGCATCTGTGTTGATATTTCAGTGAAGGACATTAGTATTAACCTGTCAATCGAAGGTAGTTATGTTCATTTTTTCAGTTTTAAATCGTTTTCACGCAGATTTTTGTTTTGAAAGCTGTCGTATTGATTTGCCCATTACAGGCATTTGTGTCCATTTCAACTGAAACCAGTTGTGTCGATTTGTGGGTTCAAGGCTGTTGTATTGATTCATCAGTTAAAGACAATTGTATTCGTTTGTCAGTTGAAATCAGCTGTACTGATTTGCCAGTTGAGGGCAATTGTATTGGTTTGTCAGTTGAAGGCAAATTTACTGGTTTGCCAGTTGAAGGCAAATTTTACTGGTTTGTCAGTTAAAGGCTGTTGTATTTTTTTTGTCTGTAGATGTCAGTTAGATTGATCTGTCAATTGAAGGCAAATTTACTGGTTTGTCAGTTAAAGGCTGTTTGTATTTTTTTGTCTGTAGATGTCAATTTGATTGATCTGTCAATTGAAGGGAAATTTACTAGTTTGTGAGTTGCAGGCGGATGTATTGTTAGTTGAGGGCATTTTGTAGTGGTTATACACTTAGGGCATATATACTGATTTGTCAGTTTAGGGCAGTTGTAATGGTTTGTCAGTTGAGAGCAGTTGTATTGTTTGTCAGTTGAGGGCATTGTATTGGTTTGTCAGTTGAGAGCAGTTTGTATTGTGTGTCAGTTGAGGGCATTGTATGGTTTGTCAGTTGAGAGCAGTTATACTGGTTTGTCAGTTGAGAGCATTGTATTGGTTGGTCAGTTGAGGGCATTGTATTGGTTTGTCAGTTGAGAGCATTATATTGGTTTGTCAGTTGAGAGCACTATATTGGTTTGTCAGTTGAGAGCAGTTATATTGGTTTGTCAGTTGAGGGCACTCTGTATTGGTTTGTTATTTGAGAGCAGTGTTGTATTGTTGTTGTCAGTTGAGAGCATTGTATTGGTTTGTCAGTTTAGAGCATTGTATTGGTTTGTCAGTTGAGAGCATTGTATTTGTTTGTCAGTTGAGAGCATTGTATTGGTTTGTCAGTTGAGAGCATTGTATTGGTTTGTCAGTTGAGGGCATTGTATTGGTTTGTCAGTTTGAGGGCATTGTATTGGTTTGTCAATTGAGGGCATTGTATTGGTTTGTCAGTTGAGGGCATTGTATTGGTTTGTCAGTTGAGACCAGTTGTATTGGTTTGTCAGTTGAGAGCAGTTATATTGGGTTTGTCAGTTGAGGGCATTGTATTGGTTTGTCAGTTGATGGCATTGTATTGGTTTGTCAGTTGAGAGCAGTTGTATTGCTTTGTCAGTTGAGAGCATTGTATTAGTTTGTCAGTTGAGGGCATTGTATTGGTTTGTCAGTTGAGCATTGTATTGGTTTGTCAGTTGAGAGCAGTTATACTGGTTTGTCAGTTGAGAGCGTTGTATTGGTTTGTCAGTTGAGAGCATTGTATTGGTTTGTCAATTGAGGGCATTGTATTGGTTGTCAGTTGATGGCATTGTATTTGTTTGTCAGTTGAGAGCAGTTATGTTGGTATGTCAGTGGAGAGCAGTTATATTGGTTTGTCAGTTGAGAGCAGTTGTATTGTTGTCAGTTGAGAACAGTTGTATTAGTTTGTCAAATGAGGGCATTGTATGTTTATCAGTGAGGGCATTGTATTATTTGTCAGTTGAGGACATTGTATTGTTTATCAGTTGAGGACATTGTATTGGTTTGTCAGTTGAGGGCATTGCATTGTTTGTCAGTTGAGGGCATTGTATTATTTTGTCAGTTGAGGGCACTGTATTGGTTTTGTCTGTTGTGGGCATTGTATTGGTTTTTGTCAGTTGAGGGCATTGTATTGGTTTGTTAGTTGAGGGCATTGTATTGGTTTGTCAGTTGAGGGCATTGTATTGTTTGTCAGTTGAGGTCATTGTATTGGTTTGTGAGTTTAGGGAAGTTGTATTGGTGTTTGTCAGTTGAGGGCAGTTATATTCAGTTGTCAGTTGAAGGAAGTTGTGTTCAGTTGGCAGATGAAGGAGGTTATATTGATTTGTTAGGTGAGGGTAGTTTGAACTGGCCTGTCAGGTGAAGGCAGTTATATTAGTTTGTTAGTTGAGGGCAGTATATTGTTTTGTCAGGTGAAGGCAGTTATATTAGTTTGTCAGTTGAGGGCAGTAGTATTTTTTTTTTTCAGTTGAAGGTAGTTATATCAGTCTGCAGTTGAGGGCAGTTGTACTGTTTTTCATTTGAAGTCAGTTGTATTGACCTGCCAAATGAAGTAAGTGTATTGATCCGTCAGATGTATTGATATGTCAGTTGAGAGCAGTAATACTGGTAGGTCAGCCGAGGGCATAAATTTTGTATTGGTTTGCGCATTGAGGGGGGTAGTACCGATTAGTCATTGAGGGCAAGTTGTTTTGGTTTGTGAGTTGAGGGCAGTGTACTGATATGCCACTTGAGGGTAGTTGCACTGATACATCAGTTGAAAGCAGTTACGTACGTTGGCTAGTCAGTTGAAGGTATAGCATTGCAGGCAATTCAGTTGAGGGTACCTGTACTGTTTCGTCAGTTGAAAGTTGTTTGCCTGGTTTGTCAGTCAAAGGCAGTTGTTATAGTCAGTCTGTTGAAAACGGTTGTCCTACTTTGTCAGCACGTTTTGCCGTGGTCCCAGTCGATGATCTGAAGACGTAGGAAACTCGAAAATCCACGACCTGTGATTCACACCACGTACAGATTGGACGCGTTTTATTTTTGTTTGTTTTCTCCGAACTTATCACTTAGAGATGTGGAGTGGTATTACTCCCATTTCGCATGTGGGCTAGGTGATGCATTTTACTATAACTTTCTGTGTGAAAGTAATTCACGTTGAAAAAAAGAATTTTTCCCGAATATGTAACTGAAATATTTAGTTTTGTTGCTGAATTAAGTATACAAATACGGATGGTAGTCACGTCTACTCACAGCTGAGCAGCTGAATTTTTTACGCATAAAATGCGTTCAGCCCCAAACTTTACATAAATTAAGACAACCCATGGCAGTGCGTAAAATAGAACACAACACACACACACACACACACACACACACACACACACACACACACACACATGCGCGCACGCAACGCACTTATGTACTTACGCACGCACGCACACAGGCACGCAAGCACGCACACACACGCACGCACGTACACACGCAAGCACA
>JADBJO010011944.1:52500-61310 GCA_016801955.1 Conus betulinus
GCGCCTTGGTCTGCAGTGGAAAAAAACTTGATCTTTGGTACACAGTTTGAACGGGCTCGAACGTTCTGATCGTGAACATTCCTGAATTAAGAGTTCTTTGTCGTAACCAAGGAGAACCTCTGTTAGGTGCTACTGCAGAACAGATTACCGATAACAAACTGCCCTTCCGTGGATGCCGTTAGACCGCGTGAGAAGCCAGCCAGCGGAGCGGAATCACACAGTCCTGCCAAAGGGTCAGCCAGCCCCCTACTCACTCCCCACCCTGCATTATTCCTTTTTTTTCAAAGATAAACTATTATTCCGCCAAACGAAAGAAACAAATAAATCACCAAACACGACGCGTTTCGACCTCTTTGGTCTTCTTCAGGCAAGATACAATATTCAAAACAATGAAAAAGAAGCATGAACAGTCCAATGGGGCGCTAAATGAAACTTCAGACGTTAGATGTCCAAGAACTCCTCCTCTCCTCCTCCTCCCTCCTCCTCCTCCTCCTCCTTCCTTCTTCTCTTCTTCTGCTTCTTCATCGGATCTGATATTTTATAGTGGAAAGATTTTTGACAAAATTTCGGATGGGTTTTTAGAAGATGTGTTTTTAAAGAGTTGTGTGTGAATGAATGACTTGTGAGTTGAGTTTTTAACGTGGTGACAGCCCTGATGTGGCCCTTTGCGGTCAGCTGGGCTATAAGCAACATTACCTTACCTTACCTTTCTTCTTCTTCTTCTTCTTCTTCTTCTTCTTCTTCTTCTCTTCTTCTTGCCACGCTCAGTCTGGAACCAACATGAACAGTGTCGTACACCAGACAAAACAGGGGGAGGATAGTGGAAGTAGCCTAAATGTTGAGTCCGGCAAGAGCCAGCACAGTCATCTCTCTGTCCGTCTGTCTGTCTGTCTGTCTGCCTGCCTGCCTGTCTGTCTGCTTGTCTGCCTGTCTGTTCCCCCCCCCCCCTCTCTCTCAATTAAAAAAAAAAAAAAGAAAAACATCAAACAAATATGTTCTTTATTTTCCTGTCCTGAATCCATTAGACATGTGTATTCACTTTGATTTTGCTTGTTGTTGCCCCCCCCCCCCTCGTTTATTGACATAATTAGTGCTGTAACAACGTACACCTATGCAAATGCCGATGATTTTCTAAGCAATTACTACAACCTACTTTGACCTTTGCAGGTAGTTTTGTTCTCTCTCTCTCTCTCTCTCTCTCTCTCTTCTCTCTCTCTTCTTCTCTCTCTCGCTCACACACACATTAGAGAGAGAGAGAGAGAGAGAGAGAGAGAGAGAGAGAGAGAGGAGGAGACATGGCTGGCCTGGGGACTCAGTGACCATTCAAGTAAACATTCTAGGATCATGAAACAAGACCGTCACTCATTTAATTCACTGCCTTAATCAAATTGACAGAGTTGTGTTTAATACATGTGTTCACGTATTCATACACATTGTGGTATTTTGATCTTTAATCTTTAGACCTTACATTTAATTTGTGTTGTGTCCTTAAGTTTTTTTTTAATGTTGTTGTAGTTTTCTTGTTTAATCTCTTTTGTTTTTTGTTTTTGTTTCATTGTTGTAGCTTGCTCAGCCCCCCCCCCCTCCTCCCACACCCTCACTCACGCTTATAAAGATGAATATGCACCATAATGCCTACCTGTAATGAGCACTCGGCAGTCATCGCTTCGGGTTGAAGGTTGGGAACTGGCACAGGAAACAGCAGGTTCTTAAACAACCACTTCAGAGATGTTCCTCCAGAGGTCATTTTAAAGTTTTTACAAACAGCGTCTTATATGGTCCATACATAAAACGAGACTAAATTTCTTTTCTCCTTTTTTCTTTTTGACAAATGAACGTAGAACGTCTTTCAACCAAGATTTCTGGCGGTTGTGTTTTTCCATGTTAAGTGGATTCGAACCTCCGATCTGATCTGTATGGTCGGCAGGGCTGTAAACAACACGAGCTGAACTAAATCAAAACCCTGCCCCGTCCCCCTACCCATCCCCGAATTTACATCGACCGCCTGGTGTGCCCCCTAAAGTAAATGAAGCAATGTGGAAGGACTAAGTCGCATTTATTGCCTCATTGATTTTTTTTTTTTTCTGTCCCATCTTCTGTGTCACCTCAGTCGCACTGCACCCACGCCGCTCATTCCGACCCTTCGTCCCCAGCCACAGCCACGGCACCGGCAATCCACAGGGAGCAGTCCATGTCAAGTCGTCATGAGGCAACCCACCAGAGCAGACACTGCACTGCTAACGAGTCACTTCGGTGATGTTCAGTGTTTCCTGTTCTGATCCAACATACACAGGACACCATCTACGAAGCCCCCTATTGACAGCAAAAATTGCTTAGTCGGGGAGCCGACGCGAGCTCTCCATCTGGTGATCACTCCCACATCCATTCAACGACAGTCCCCAAGAATTTACTGATACCGGTGATCCCAATAGAATCAGCCCAAGGCCTCAGACGTGGAGAGGCATTCGAAACTGAGATCACCATGAGAACAGGACATTTTTTGTCAGTCTGATCAATGAGAATGAGGATGATAAAAATAATGCTACGGATTTCCATTCTGGTCTTAGACTGCACGATAGGGTACTCTTACTATCATGATATGTCTCAGCGTCAACCAGGCCCGAGAGATACAGACACCTGCAGTGTTGGTCAGGAAATTTTAGCAATACTCAGAGACGCATCCATTACGTGGATAAAACTCAAATGTGTGGTCCCAGTCTTCCCAGTCGAGCCCTCAGCAAACTCAACGCTGGGTTGGAGCCCGGTCGGGGAAGACCCCCACCCCCCACCCCCCCCCCCCGCACACAGACACAAAATAAAATGGGCCTGATGGGAATCGAACAGACGAAGTCCCAGCCGGGAGTCCGCGCGACGCTAACCACTTCGCCACGGCGGCTAGCGCCTCATCCTGAATTTGATTCATTTTCCCCCCCTCTCCACTCAATCTCTATTGTTCCTCTCTGTTCCAGTGGTGGCTCAATGTCCAAAACGGCCTATCGACCAGCAGTGCTGGGCCTGGGGGGCGGCGGTGTGCACGTGCGGACACTGATCGGTGGCCAACAAAGACATCAGCCCTCTCTGGCCTGCCATTGACCGGGATCGATAAGGGCGTGTGCGTGACCTTTTCTTTGTGACTGGTCAAGTTGGAATCGGTAGTGAAAAGGAGGAGGCTTCATCCGTGTCATTAGCAGAGGATGACTGTGAGGAGGGCTCAGAGAGCGAGGGGTGTGGTTCAATGAAGGTAGCAAAGGGCAAGCTCCGCACGTCCGTGTGTAAGTGTCAACGTGGCACTGCCCTACCTCTGGCAGATTTTGGATGAGCAGAGGCTGTGCTGTGTTCAGTGTCACAATCCATGTGAGGACGTATCGTTGTAAGTTCCGAAAAAAAAAAACCCCAACCCCCCAAAAACACTCCGCTATTGAATTGACTGTTCAGAAAGCAGGTTTCCAATTTACACTGGTTTTTATGTGAGTCGCCTTAATAGCACGTGACGTCAATTGTGTGAGTACTTGATGTGTACAGACATTGCTTTCAGCCAGCATTTCTCTCTGCCTGACGTGACATGCCATCCTCTTACTAGTTTTGTGATGAAAGGACATGCCAGAACACTGCATTAGCCCTGGTGATAGAGCCTGGGAAACGTCTTGTTTGCCTCACGCAGTCTTCCGTTTCACTTAGCGCCCACAATATCGATCTTCGGCACGACAGAGTGTGTGTTCTTTTCTTTGGATGGGAACCTTGTCGTCCTCTTTTTTTCATTCTCCCCAAGATTTTTATCTGTATTGTTTCTAAACACAGCATCTCTTTTTGTTTCTAAACACAGAATCAAACTGTTGACAGCCTGAAAGAAAGTGTAAAGAAAAGTGAAGACTGTATATGTGTTGCTGTTTTACGTCGACGTTGTTGAATTCAAACTTTCTTGTAAAAAAAAAAAGAGGAATCACGAATTACAGAAGAAGGACAGCTCTTTGCTGAATCACTCACTAAGGCTGTAACTGTTCTTTGTGCGGGAATTATTCATCTGTAAGTTTTCTTTGTTTAGTTTATGACCAAACGGTTTTGAGACATTTTCTAAGTCTCCTTTTGTGTGGAGATTAAAGCTTCAGGAACTAATTATTGTGAATTGAAAGAAACAAATAATTGTTTTGCGTAGAAACTGTATCAGCAGGGAAAAAAACGCCATTTTTTGTCATAGGAGAGATATGTAATAATTACACAATCACATCCAGAAATTTAGAGGTTCTACAAAATGATCCACAAGATTCCTGACAGAGGGACATTAGATATGGAAACCCATCGATGATGAGCTGACTCCCCCCCCCCCCCCCCCCCCTTTACTCCCTCCCTCTCCCCGTTCTCCTCCACGTCGGCCAGAAGCAGTCAGTCAGGCGGTACCCGCAGTTCACCATGAGGCCTCAGCTGAGGACCAGCATGGAGCAGAGGCGGAGGTCCAGCATGTCACTCAACGCCGACAGCGCCCCCTACCTGCAGGGACACGGCCACGCGCCGGGCATCCAACGCCTCCATCGGCAGCGGGCACTTCCTGGCCGTTCCCGCCCAGTCCTTCCGCCGCTCCTCCCTCAGCACCTCCACTTCCGCTCTTCTGGGCATGGCAGAAGGGACCCGGAAGCGGGGTTCTTTCACTTCCGCCCCTTCCGGCGGAAGTCTGCTGTGCGTGCCCCAGGAATGCGATGTGAGGAGACGGTCTCTGCCCAGCTACATGGACGGCAAGAACCGCCCTGAGCCCTGGTTGGACCGCCGGAGGGTCCTCTGTGCGGCCCCATCACGTGTATCGACAGATCAACGACGCAGGCACAAGAAAGATGAAGATCTTTGGATTGACCCTGATCTGTTTCCTGGCGCTGTCATAGCCTACTCCTTCGTGAAGATGTTGCACGGGTGATGCTACATTGTGTGTGTGTGTGTGTGTGTGTGTGTGTGTGTGTGTGTGTGTGTGTGTGTGTGTGTGCGTGCGCGCGTGCGTGTGTGTGTGTACGTGCGCGCGAGCGTTTGTTGTGGTGTGTGTGTGTGTGTGTGTGTGTGTGTGTGTGTGTGTGTGTGTGTGTGTGTGTGTGTGTGTGTGTGTGTGTGAATAGTTCGCGTCTTTAGCGGTCACAACTTTCCTGTAGAAGATGAGGAAAATAAGTTCATGCGCGAGAGAGAAACAGAGACAGGCATAGGCAATGTTTTCCTATCTTTGGATGTATATAGAGTGACGACAAAGTTCGAACGCAGAATAAGAGAGAATCGGATGGATGTGCTGAAATATGTGCTGGACACAGTGTCTATGTGTGCGCGCAGAAGAGACAAGAAACGTTTCTACAGATCTTTTTCTCAAACAAATTTTCTGATAAAGAACGCGTCCTGTGGAACGCTCGTGACTGACATTTGAAAACAAAAATGATTGGATGTGGGTGAGGTGAGATGTCTTCATGTTTCACCGTATGTCAATGGAAGGGACCAGTGCTGGACATTACTTTGTTCAGACGACATTGTTGGGCATCACTTTGTTCAGACAACAGTGTTGGGTATTACGTTGTTCAGACAACAGTGTAGGGCATTACTTTGTTCAGACAACAACGTCGGGCATTACTTTGTTCAGACAACAGTGTTGGAGATGACTTTGTTCAGACAACAGTGTAAGGGATGACTGTGTGCAGACAACAGTGTTGGTTGTTCAGACAACAGTGTTGGACATGACTTTGTTCAGACAATAGCGTTGGACATGACTTTGTTCAGACAACAGTGTTGAGCTGCACTGTATTCAAACAACAGTGTCGGGCCTGACTTTGTTCAGACAACAACGTCAGGCATGGCTTTGGTCAGACAACAGTGTTGGAGATGACTTTGTTCAGACAACAGTGTTTGAATTGATTCTGTTCACACAATAGTGTAGGAGATGGCTTTGTTCAGACAACAGTGTGGGCCATTTTTTCCTGAACACATGGACGGATAAGTCACTCTTCGTTCTTTGTTTTGCACTGTCCTAAATGTTAAATATGATCTGTTTTTTTTTTGCCTGAAGAAGACCCAAGAGGCCGAAATGCATTGTGTCTTGTCCTGTGTTTGTCAATGTCCATGGCGGTAACTAACCCTCTCTCTTTCTAAACAGCGTAGGAGATAGCTTTGTTCAGACAACGGTATTTGGGATGACTTTGTTCAGATACCAGTGTTGGGCATGCCTTTGTTCGGACAATAGTGAAGGGGATGACTTCGTTCAGACAACAGTGAAGGGGATGACTTTGTTCAGACAACAGTGAAGGGGATGACTTTGTTCAGATAACAGTGTTGGGCATGACTTTGTTCAGACAACAGTGAAGGGGATGACTTTGTTCAGACAACAGTGAACGGTACGACTTTGTTCAGAAACAGTGTGGGGCATGACTTTGTTCAGACACCAGTGGAGGGGATGACTTTGTTCAGACAACAGTGAAGGGAGACTTTGTTCAGATAAACAGTGTTGGGCATGACTTTGTTCAGACAACAATGTAGGGGATGACTTCGTTCATACAACACTTTGTTAGAATGGAACAGCTAGAGAAGTGTTAAAGTGATACTTTTTTTTTAGGCTAGCAGTCACACAATTTCGTCAAAACGGTTGGCCGTTGTCTGGATTACTCTGGCTGTATAGAGGTAAAGTGTAAAAACTGCTGCATAATGATAATTATCTGTCTTTTATGTTGGTGCTGGTACAGTTTTTGAAGTGTCAGTGTATCACAGTCATTTACTCAGCTTGTCTTGTGAATGACACTGGTCTCTGTCACAGTTCACTTCAGTAGTGTTGTGTGTCACAGTAATTTCTGTGGTGTTGTGTGTCACAGTTCATTTCTGTAGTGTTTTGTGTCACAGTTAATTTCTGTAGTATTGTGTGTCACAGTAATTTCTGTAGTGTTGTGCGTCACAGTTGATTTCTGCAGTGTTGTGTGACACAGCTCATTTCTCCGTAGCATTGTGTGTGACAGTTCATCTCTGTAGTGTTGTGTCTCACACCATGTTGCGTTGTGTGTCACATTTAATTTCTCTGTTATGTTGTGTGTCCCACACTCTGTTCTCTTGTGTGTGACAGTTCATCTCTGTAGTGTGTTGTGTGTCACAATTCATTTCTCTGTAGTATTGTGTGTAACAGTTCATCTCTGTAGTGTTGTGTGTCACAATCCATTTCTCTGTAGCTTGTGTGTAACCGTTCATCTCTGTAGTGTTGAGTGTCACGGTTCATTTATCAATAGTGTTGTGTGTGAGAGTTCATTTCCCTATAGTGTTGTGTGTCAGAGTTCATTTTTTCTGTAGTGTTGTTTACCATAGTTCACTTCTGTTGTTGTATGTCACAATTCATTTCCTGTAGTGTTGTGTGTCACAGTTAATTTCTCTATAGTGTTGTGTGTCACAGTTAATTTCTCTATAGTGTTGTGTGTCACAGTTCATTTCTCTGTAGTGTTGTGTACCAGAGTTCACTTCTGTTGTGTGTGTGTGTCACAATTCATTTCCCTATAGTGTTGTGTGTCACCGTTCATTTCTGTTGTCTTGTGTGTCACAGTTCATTTCTGTAGGATTGTGTGTCACAGTTCATTTCCCTGTGGTGTTGTGTGTCACAGTTCATTTCTGTAGTGTTGAGTGTGCCACTCTGTTATGTTGTGTGCCACATTTAATTTCTCTGTAGTGTTGCGTGTCACACTCTGTAGTGTCATGTGTCACAGTTCATCTCTGTAGTGTTGTGCGTCACAATTTATTTCTCCATAATCTTGTGTACCACAGTTCAATTCTCTGTAGTGATGCGTGTCGGTTCATTGCTGTAGTGTTGTGTCAATGTTCGTTTCTCTGTAGTGTTGTGTGTCATAGTTCATTTCTCCATAGTGTGTGTGTAACAGTTCATTTCTCCATAGTGGGTGTGTGTCACAGTTCATTTCTGTAATGTTGTGTGTCACAGTTCATTTCTCTACAGTGTTGTGTGTCACATTTCATTCTGTCGTGTCACACAGTTCATTTTGTCTGTAGTGCTGTGTGTCACAGTTCATTTGTCTGTAGTGTTGTGTGCCTGTTTGTCTGTTTCTGTCTCCGTCGTTGTCTGTCTGTATCCCTACCCCTCTCAGTTAACCGCGCTGTACACAGCCGAACTAAAGGTCATCTGTGTAAAGCCCGGTCGGGCAACAAAGTGTGCGGCGTTTGCGCGTGGCCATTAGAAGTGGGGATGTTAGTAGATAATTAGTGGTTGTCATGAAAAATGTAATATATCTGTGCTCTTGAGATGACTGAATAGGCGAAATCCCGACAATTCTTTAATACCAAATTCGGACTAGGTTTATTTTCCTGTAGAAAATGTAGATACGGCATGAAGCTTGTACACAAGTGGTCAGGCGATATTCAAACAATGACAAACACACACCACAATTGTGCAAAAATGAGGACCGTCATCACTTTCTGGGAAGTTAATTTTCCCTAGTTAACTAGTACACAAGTTTGATATATGGCCCTGCTTGGACTACAAACAACAAAAATGTGGATTAGAATGTGTAAGCTGTTTTTTTTGGCCCTTTCACTAAATGGCTCGCATGGGATGGAAAAAAAAATAAGCTGTGCCCCCCCCCCCCACCATCCTCCTTTCTCTTTCACCACCTTGAAACCGTCATATTTTTCATTTTGTCCGCGAAGGTACACCAGCCTGTGTGTGGTGGGTCGGGAGGTCGTGTGTGTGGGGGTGTGTGGTGGTGTCGTGTGTGTGGGGGCGGGGCGGCGTGTGGTGGGTGCGGGTGGAGTGGGGTGCGTGGGTGAGGGAGGTTGGGTGCTTGCGTGGTTTGTGTGTGGTGGGGGGTTGT
>JADBJO010011945.1:0-15000 GCA_016801955.1 Conus betulinus
AAAATAGAAACATCCCTTGACGTTGTATCACAGATAATACACTTAGCCTGAACATAAAAACCTTGTGGACACACCTCCAACTCAAGCAACCAGCATGGCACTGCAAAACCAACCGAAGAGCTCCGTGAAAGTACAAAGATACCCTGAAGGTGCCAATTGGAGCCCTCGAAGTGCTATCCTCACTGTCCGAACCACTAGCTCGGAGCTATCCGCACCGCCCATGTAACTTTTGTAGGGAAACCACTTCCACACCCCCCAGGCAGTGACACAGCACAACTGAGGACAAAGCACCGTTGGCTTAATCCCAGCCACTGCCAGGTGGTCTCGAAAAAAATCCATGGAGCTTCCAGTCCTGAGGCAAATGTCACCCAACCACCACGCTTATTGACCAGCGACAATCATGTGCGGTTGGAGTACCTTGTTTCCCGTACACATGATGTATTTTACTGTCCTAATGGATCAATCTTGAGTAGCTAGTGCATTGGTCTGGTACAGAATTCCACATTCGACAAACTTAAGCTAAATAACGTGCCACAAAGCACAGTTTGGCATTTTCTGGGCTTGTACCCTCTCCTGCTGTCATTCGTCCGTCTTTGATCACATTCAGTTGTTTCCATCCATGGCCTCATCTCTTCGCCTGAACACTTGCAGTCCAACGCCTGCGGATTATCTCTGAATCACAGGTCTCTTGTTCTTTACAACCTACATATCTGACCACCTTGCTTTTCGCCGACCGTAATCAATTCTAGCAGACTATTGGAAGTGTCCATTGCCACCACTTTACTGTTCTGTGACCACAAGTAATGAATTTCTGATGTCCAACAAAATTGATGACACAATTTACAACCACTGAAATGAACGACTGGATAGAAATTCGCTGTTCATTGCAAGAAGGGAAAAAACCACTTTCTTTGGCTCTAGTTTGTGACAACATCTGTCCAGCAATGCAACTTTGCTTTCTAATGTCCATTTACGTTTGTTTCGTAAATTAGAAGTTATGCTAATGACATTCGAAATTTTCCCCCCCCTTCAAGCGGGTAGATATTCACTGTCAGCGTCGTGAGAGACATTCATAATTCCGCCAGATTAGTTCTATTCCGAGGTTCGTTTAGAAGATAGGACCAAACCCTAATGTGTGCGTTGTGTTCTTTCAGGGCTGGATCAGTGGCGAGTCTCTACTTACTGGCTGCCCAAAACATCTTTTATCACCAATTCCGAAAAATACAGGAATAAGCTACCCGTTAGTTTTGTCAGGATGCGCGTGAACCACACGTCTTGTTTTTCCTCTTCCTTCGTTCTTTTCATGGGCTCCCAGTAAAAAAAAAGAGTTTTATCATAAATAATCTTTGTTCAGCTCCAAGTCCCCGAAAGCGTCAAGTTCTTCTGTCTTACTGACCTTTTGCTGCTGTGCACTCCTATCCTGTCCCTCGCCCTCCTCAGTTGATACGCATCTTGTTCAAGGTCCTACTGAGACGTCCGGAGGGGACCTTACTTTTCCAAGTGCCTTCTGATTTGACACATGTATTCCCCTCTTTCCGCAGCGCCACTTCTCTCTCTTTCTTTCATTTATAAGACTACGTTTTTTCCGTAGTTACGCTACAGCCTTATTGATTTTTGCCTACAACAGGCAACTGATGCGGGGGGGTGTGGCGTCGTGTGTGTGTATTGTAAGTGTGCGTGGCGGCGCACATATCCTTGCCCCTGTGTGTGTGTGTGTGGTGTGGTGTGGTGTGGTGTGGGTGTCGCGCGCGGGCGGCGGGGGTGTGCTGCGCGCTGGTTTATCGCTACATTTGTGTAAGGGGATACGCTCTGTAATCCACTACTACAGTTTCTACCACTACTGCTTCCGATTCTGCTACTATAACTACTACTACGACGACGACCGACCACCACCACCACTTCCACCACCACCACTATTCTACTGCTGCTGCTGCTGTTACTTTTATCACTACTACTGGTGCTGCTGCTGACTGCTTCCGCGACTCGACACTCCCCCCACTGCTGTTACTACTGCGTGGTGGTGCCTGCTTCACTGTCACACTTCTACTCCATCGTGCCGGCTACTCTGCTTACTCTTTCCGCTGCGCTGTTACTACTGCTGGCTGCCGCTGGCTCCGGTGACTTGCTTCCTGCTCCTTGCTCTCTGCGCTGCTGCTGCTCGCTTCGCTACCTACTACACAACCGCTGCGCTCTGGTTTTTTGCTGCTGCTTCTGCTCGACGACTGCTTCGCTCCAGTTTGGCGTTGCCACTCGCCCCCCTACTGGCCAGGCGCAGCTGCCCCCCACTGCTCCATTCTACTCGCACGTCGCTCCGTCCCCTGGCCTCGCCACTACTTAGTATAACGTATCCTTACTCGCCACCCCCCCTCGGCCACCACAATACTAGCTACTGCTGCTTCGCTTGCTCCCGCTTTTAACGAATTCTACTACTACTACTACTCGCTACGCACACTACTACTACGACACTACTAGTTTTGCTGCCTGTTACTACTACTTACCACTACCACTACAACTACTACTCACTTCCTCATCTCTGCTGCTTACTACTACACTCCTCTCTTCTGATCGCTGCTGTTCGCTCCGCTCGCTTACTACCTACTACTAGCTGGTCTGGATGTGTCTTTCTTCAACTTGATCTGACTCATGTATTATGATGCCTTCTTTTTCAGACGATTCCATCCCCTTTTTCTCACTTTTCGAACGTGGTTTCCCATGGCAACCAACGTCCAACTTCTCACAGCAGTGTTTTCCAAATGGCGCATGTGACGTCATCATTTCCTGCGTTTTCGGCTCATTGGCTCACTAGAATCCGTGAGAATTGTTTTCGGCTCTCTTTTAAGCTTGTTCATTTCCTTAAGTGGTGCGGTGGTGGTAGCAGTAATAGTCGTAGTGGTAGTAGTCGTCGTCGTAGTAGTAATAGAAGTAGCAGCAGTAGTATTAGCAGCCGCAGCAGCAACCATTGTAGTAGTAGTAAAAGCAGCAGCAGTAGTGAGAGTAGCAACCTGTGTAATAGCAGCCATAGTAGAGGTAGTCAGTAAGAGTGGTAGAAGTAGTAGTAGCAGCACCCCAGCGCAATGGTACGGCAGCAGTAGTAGCACTCGTAGCAACAGCAGCACAGTGGCAGCGGCAGCAACAACAACAGCAAATACAACAAAAACAACGTCAGCAGCAGCAGCAATTAGTAGTTGTTGTAGCATTAGCAATAGTAGTACTGACGGTAATAGCAGTAGTAGCTGCACCAACACACACTAACGGAACCCGCAGCCCTGGAATCATCCCACACCTCGCAGCTCCACACGCAGCAGCATCAGCAGCAGCAGCAGCAGCAGCAGCAAAAGAAGTAGTAGCACCGATACTAGTATACGGCACGCGAAACAGCACCAACGGCAACTGCAGCTCGAGTACTACAACTCATGCAGCAGCTGTGGCACTACCACCACGCAGCAGCAACAGCAACAACAACAGCACCAGCACCAACAATTGCCGTCAAGCAGCATCATAGTACAGTAAGAAAAAGTAGCACTCGTAACATTGAACTGTGTCAACAGCAGGAGAGTAGACGCCGCAGCAGCAGCAGCAGCAAGAGTAGGAAGGAGCAGGAGGATGACAGCAGCAGCTGTAGTAGTCTCTGTTTTACTGTTTTCAGCACAACAGCATAAGCAGAAGTTTTTCCAGTTAGTAATAGTAATAGCCGCAACAGTAGTAGTAGCATAGTAGTAGTGATCCCGGTGGTGGTGGTGGTGGTAGCCCATAGTAGCAGTAGCAATATCATTAGCAGCAGGCAGAACCAACCAGCAGCAACAGCAGCAAACCGAAGGTCATTTAGTAGTAGTGGGTAGTAACAACAGAACTTATTAAGTACCATAGTAGTAGTAGTAGCTAGTAGTAGTACAGCAGCAGCACGCAGCAGCACACAACAACGTATTGTTGTATTAGAATAACGTATTCGTTGGCATGTCATTCTGTCCTAAACATCGACCATCTGATTGTATGTCTGCCCCATCTCTTACATCTACTCGCGTAATTCTTTTGATCGTCTGTCCTGTGTTTCATGTTAAGGGAAGAAAAGTAAGCCACACTCAGCCTCTTCCACCGTCAATTTTAAATATTTCAATCGAACTGCAGGTGTTGTCGTCCTCTTCTTCAGTCATCGTCAATTCCTTACCACTCGTGACCACTAACATTTATCATCATCACCAATCACCAATTCACCACCATCACCATCACCACCAACGGATCTCAGGTTAGAGCACAAAAGGGATGAAACTAACAGAGTTGCGCCCCCCTAACAGTACCATGCAAGCAATTGCCGTGACCTGCCGGCTTGTGGAAGTGGTCCCCAAGCAAAACAGGAGACGTATTTCTATGGTCAGCCACCCCCCACCCTGCTCCATCATCATCGACAATGGAAAGCAACACTTGAAATCCTGTGTTCGTCCAGGGTACACGACCATGCATTTCCTACCCCCCTCTCTGTTTGGCCCTACCACTACTTTGTGTTCAGAGAGAGAGAGGGAGGGGGGGGGAGAGAAGAGAGGGAGAGCGGAGAGGAGAGAGGGGGGGATGATTGATGATGATGCTGGATGATGATGAAATCTTTTGATGATGATGGTGGTAATCTTTATTTCCAGGGGGGTAAAGATTTGCATGTATATGAGGAGAGAGAGAGAGAGGAGAAAGACAGACAGACAGACAAACGACAGACAGACAGACAGACTGACGGACAAACACAGCGATGAGATGACCGAGAGAGAGAGGAGAGGCTAGATAGACAGACAAACAGACAGACAGACTGACAGTGAGGCGAGAGAGACGAGCCGAGAAGAGACGACGGGGGGGGGGGGGGGGGGGGTGGAGAGCGTATCAATATCACCCACTCACCGCCAGGTCCACCACTACACCAATCCCTTGCCCCTTTCATCTTATGTCTGTAACACTGACGAGTCCATGATCTTTTTCTGCGTTCCCTGGTCATGCTGGGTCATGCTGATTCAGATACGTCAAGTCCGGTAGCTGTTGGCCCACCCAAAGTCAGCGGTCCGTCGGAGTGAGTCTGCCGTTCCCCCAGTTTTTTCTCTTGGAGTCCCCACTGCACCGGGCCCAAAACTCACGCCGCAGGCTGTGAGTCGAAAACGTGGGACAGGACTGAAGTACGTGGGCTGGGTGTTTTGTGTGGGCCAGTACCACATGGCATGCAGCTCATCTGTGTGTGATATATTCAGGCGATAGAGGTGGAAGAGCAACTGACAGTGTTCAGTTCTTAGTCTGAAGATGGCGACTTGTCGGGCACGCTCAAGATGGTGGATGTCATCCTTCTCTACCTCCACCTGTCTTGTTGGCTGCCCGCCTTGGAGAGTCTGTCTGCCTCTTCATTTCCTGCAATACCACAGGGGGAGGAATCCACTGCAGGACTGGTGTTGTCCTTCCTGCTCAACGTGTGCAGTTTCCTGTATGATTTCCTGTAGGATCTGCTCTCTTTCTCTCCTCTGGAGGCTTTGAAGGACGGCTCAACAATCTGTAAGGAACACCGTGTGAGTTGGTAAGATGTCCCTTTCATTTAGTATCTGTACAGCAGTGAGAAGGGCACATGCTTCTGCTCTGTAATTAGTTGAGAAGCTTCCGGTGGCTACAGACTTGCTGATGGAACTGCCATCTGGGAACTTGATGAAACACCGCCTCCCCCATTTCTTACAGCTTTCTCTGCAGAGCCGTCTGTGTAGACTCGGGCCCAGGTAGTGCTTGGGTAATCCCTGGCTAGGGCCTCAAGAGTCAGGGACTTGAGTTCTGCATCACTGTGGTTCTTCTTTAGCTCCAATGCCAAGAAATGTCAAGGCTGATGGGGGGAGTATCAGCTGTCCACTCTACGCAGTCTTGGAGCATTTCCACTGGGTGGTGTGCTGCTGTTGGTAGCAGTTTTCTGTACTTTTCTTGAAGCGCCTTGCTTAGATGGTTGGGGCTCTGGCGCTTGAGTCTGTTTCTTTGTTTGAACATGGAGTTTGGTCAAACAGTGGATGGGATGGGAGGAGTTGCAATCCTGTTTCTGATTTATCCCTCGTTCAGGAGCGTTATGTCCCTTGATATCTTAAATGGAGTGTCCTGCGCCGTGCCTGTACCCATCGTCACACAGCGCAGGCCTCCAAGGTGGTACCGGACTGCTCAAAGGGCAGGTGAAGGAAGTGCTCCTGGGGTCCTCCCCAGCACCTTCGGGTGTTTCTTTTCTTCTATTCCTCTGTGATTTCAAGCACAAGCCATGCATTCTGCAATCTGATACAGTTTGTTCATGTTGGTCCTGGTCAGCTGTTGACCAGGCGTTGGAAGCGTATTCCATAGTGGGGTCCTTACAGTGAACTTTGTATAGTTGGGTCAAGATCCCCATGTTAGCTCCCCATTTTGTCCAGCCAGTTTCTCATTATCAGCTACTCCTCTCACTGCTTGCGCTGTGCCGTGGTAGTTGATGTGTGGGGACCACGTTAGCCTTCTGTCCAGCTTTTCCCCGAGATATGTTGGGGATCTTTCTTGTGAAATGTCTTTGGCCTTCTATCTGAAGGGTAAAGTCTCTCTCTTTGGAGAGAGTTAGAGAAGCAAGTGGGCCTCCGTTTTGGTCCCGGTTGATCAGTCTACCATTCACTCATTTGCCCAATTTGAGATGCAATTCATTGCTTCCTGCTTCTGTAAGCTGCTGTGGTATTGTCTGTTCTCTTTTGTCCATACGGCAAGGTCATCTGGCAGGCAGCGTCCTTGACGCACCCTATGGCGTGGGTCAGTTGGTCAGCAATGTCATCGATCGAAGACGAGGAAAGAGAGTTGGTGATATGACACTACCTGAGGACCCTCCCGGATCTTCACCAGTGAGCTTGTCTGGCCTTCCAGTTTGACTCTTGAATAATTTCTGTTATATGATACAGACATGTTATTGATGTCCTCTGTAGTGTTTGATGTTACTCTCCTCTACAGAATTGTTTGTCAGTTCTTCAACTTGGTTGAGTCGGCTTGCTTATAGTTCCAGCTTGGTTCTTTGTGGAAGGTGGGGTTGTTGTCGTCAAGGTTTATTCCTCAGCAGAACTGGTTCGATGGTCACTTTCACCTAGTTGGTCTTCGACAGTTCTATCACATGTTCTTTGGATGTCCTCTGTTGCTAATGCCAGATCGAGGGTGCTTGTAGTCTTCCCGGCTTGGGAGAGAACCATGTGGTTGTCCATCTGGCTTGTTGTTCAGGATGAGGTTGTTATCTATCATCCAGTCTTCAATCACCTCGCCTTTTTTGTTCAACTCTTGGTACCCCCAAGATGGTGAGTGGCCGTTGAAGTCGCCACTATCAGTAAATTGTTGTCTAAATAGGGGTAGATCGTGTGCAAGCTGCCAGGTCTTTTGTCAGGTGGGCGATAGAATTTAATGATTATGATGTCTCTTCCTTGGAGGACAACTTGATAGCAAGGAATTCATTGTCGCCCTCTGATCGTCCAACTCTATCGCAGGGATGGTGTTCCTGACGAGGGTGAGAATCCCTCCTTGGAAGGTTGGTTCTGTCATGTCGGAAGAGCTCATATCCTCTGACAGGCAAAGCGATGAGCATCTGTCAGGTGAGTTTCCTGACTACAGATGATGTCCACTCTTTTCCGCCTTGACGAAATAGGTTGCAGCTCAGGCTTCTTCATTCGAAGGCCTCAGCGTTCCACTGTGCAAAGACAAGCGGAGCAGCTGGAATTTCCGACTGACTTGTTGGCTAGTTGATTTCCTCTGGTGTTTGCCATCCATTCAATTCCTGATGCGTTGTCTTTCCAGTAGCAGAGGGTGGGCCCCTTTGAGGCTGAGGGCCCGGCACTGTCACCTGCTTGGCGGTCCGCGGGACGAGCACCATACCATCTTATATCCGTTTGACGCATGACCATGATGGGTGTAATGCGTACGTCTGGTCTTCTTCTGTGCTTTTGGGTGCTGGATCAGAAGGTCTACCGCTGTCCTCAGCCGACACGTGCGTCTTCAGAGAGCTCACGGTTTGAATTCAGAGTGTCCTTCTCCTAGGTAAGCTGCCTACCATGGTATGAGTCTTTTCTACCCATTCCTGGAGTTGCCTTCATCCGCTTTTGCAGTCGTTAGGAGAAAAATCCTGACCTGCTCCACCGTTGAGGCTTTCTCCAGGTTTGAAGTCAGAGTTTCCCTCTCCTAGATAGACTGCCTGCCAAGGCTAACGAGAGCCCATCTACCAGTGTTTGGGAATCGGAGTTTTCCCTCCTATATGGACTGCATTGCCAAGGTTGATGAGTCCGCTCCATCTACCCTAACCGGTCTAGTCTGTGGTTCCTTCGAGAGAGTTTCCAGGACTAGTTTTGCCTATCACGACGGTTATACGCGCCCTGCCACGTGCCATGACTTTGCCATGTCCATCCTGCCCCATGTCCGGTAGGAACATCCACATTAGCGTGGTGAGGAGGTGCGACTATGGAGTTCACTCTTACATTAGTGACACATCAGGACACATTAAGTAAAAGATCTTCACGCAGGACGGTCCATGATAAAGCTAAGAAAAAAAGTCCGACAGCGTGGATCGGTTCGAGGGAATTGTTGCTGGGGGTCCTGTTGGAATGCCTATGGTAGTAGCATCCACTCCATAGCAACATGTTCATCTAATCTTCAGTGACGTCATAAGGCGGGCGTCTGGAGCGCCTGCCTTGTATCACAGCACACCACACACAGAGTGACTCTGCAGCAGTGCTGGGTCTCCTCTAATGGGTGTCATTTTGGACCTGACATGGATTGACCAGGTGACTTCAAACGATATGAGGCGACAACGGTAGTGATGAGGATGCGGTATATGATGAGTCTCAAGTGCTAAATTGCTAGCGACAATGAGAAATAGGCAAAATAAACTTCCATGTGAAGTATCCTTTTGACACTTTATCCATTGTTCTTCCCGTGACTTTCCTCCCCTGGGATTTCTGACTATACAATGAAACAATTCACATATGCAGATTTGGGGCAAGAACTAACGAAATTAAAAAGAGTAATAACCATGAAAAACGTCAGCATATTTTGAATAACGTCTGTAACCTAACTGTTGCAGTGACGCCACTTTCAAACACTCCATTTTCGCGGTGTTTGCAACAGAAGAGGAGCAGCAGCGATTTCGTGCAGAAGCTGCACGAGACTGGACCAAGTTCCTGACGCTCCGAGCACGTGAGTTAAAATCAGGTGAGTGCCCTCAAAATGCATACATTTAAGACCCCAGATAAATAGACAGACAGACAGACACATCGATGGATAGACAAACAGACAGACAGACAGATAGAGAGACAGATAGAGAGACAGACAGATAGATCAACAGATAGATAGAAAGAACGAAGATAGATGAATAGATAGATTGATGGATACACGGACCGACGGACAGACAGACAGACAGATACGTATATAGAAAGGTAGATAGGTAGATAGCTAGGCAGACAGATAGGTAAATGGATGGATGGATTGACAGACAAACAGATAGATGCATAGATAGATAGACATATAGGTAGGTAGATAAATAGATAGATAGATAGGAAGAGAGAGACACACAGAACGATAGGTAGATAATTAGGAAGATAGATAGGTAAATGGATGGATGGATAGATGGATGGATACACAGACAGACAGACACTCTACTGGCTTTTAAAGAATTGTTTTAAAACTTTTAAATGGTTCATCCATTAAGTCATATTCGTCGAGTGTGACAATTCTGCATGAGTGCATATGCAATCTTGAACTGTCATCAATTAGAAGTGGCTGGCAAGCAAATCCTCAGTTTTCCCACCAAGTAACTGCGATCATCTAAAATGAAAAAAAAAAAAAAAACTGCTTTATCTCTTGTATTGCTTTCTGCAGACCTTGACCAGGAATCATGTTCAGTTGATAATAAACTTCCAGTCTGACATCACGTCTCATGGGCAGATAGCAGAGACACGTCCACTGTGTCACTAACTGTTCTTGAGAAGTCGTCAGAGTCTAAGGCTGTGTACATGGTGGACCCGGACCCGGCCGTGCGCCGCCTGTCCGCGAGAAGAAAAGCCCTGCTCCGATTCATCTCTTTTCCAACTTACTGGCGACGGCCAAAGCCGTGCATAGTGCACCCGGTCCGACCCGTGTGATGAGAGCCGTGATTCTGCCGGTCATGCGAACCGTTCTTTCCCCGACCGTGCGAGTGAAAGGACCGAACTCCTCTGATTTCTTAACGCTATTTATCTTTTTTTTTTTTTCCAACATGGACAATGAAAAACTCATCGCTGCCATGAGGCTCAGATCATTTATTTACACAAGAAGGGACAAGAATCAAGCCAATAGAGACATGCTCTCTGCTGCTTGGGTAATATAGCACGAGGAGTGGGAGAAAATGGTTAATTTACAAAAATGTTATCTTCTTTTTTTCTGCCAAATGAACAAAGTTAAAACAAATCTTCAATTTTAGAGCCAATGCGATTCATACTAACAAAGAGTGGGAGTCATGGACGTATTTTGTACAAAAACAAAGAAACATCCACATTGATTCAAAAGTCCCTGAAGGTGTTTACCATTGTTTTATTCAGACCTTTTTGGCGTTTTCTTTTACGTTTTACAAATGTTTTAAACAGATTGGTAAATCGTCAACTTTAGATCCAATACTAGTCACATCAACAAAGTGCCAGTATCCGCCAGGCCTTCTATGCACGCTTCTGAGGACCTGGACGGCCAATGGGGCATGGCCTTGTAATGCACAGCCGGGTCCGGGTCCACTGTGCATGTAGCCTAAGTCTGCTATTCACTCACCATGAATTCGGGCCCAGGATACTGTCCTTCAGTCTCGTGTTGTTTGTTTACCAACGCGATTCCTGACCTGCACAGGGGGTCTGTGCCTGATGCTTCTCCCATGCAACCGAATAGACGTCCAGTCGGCAGACCCGGAGGCCTTTCCTGCAGCTGTAGCTGACGGCGCTGGCAAGCAAGACGTGCACGACGGAGCGAGCAGTGACGAACTGTATGGTGTTGACGTTCTTTGGGACGTGGAGTGTGCGTGGCGTGAGCTGAGGGACGACAAGATCATAACGCAGGTAAGGGATTCCGTGATGACAGTGGCTTATTCTTAAACACACGCCCACGCGCGCGCGCGCGCGCACGCACACACACACACACACACACACACACACACACACACACACACACACACACACACACACATACTTACACACTTACACACACACATACATAATGGATTCTCCCATTGTACCCGATGGATGAGTAGGTAGGCAGGTCATCTGCTGATGTGAGTCCTCATGTGGGAATGAAGACCAACTCCTGGGGCATACAGTTGTCCACAGACGTTGCATGGAATGGAGGCCTGCAAGTATGGGCCCCGTCTTCACCGATTCCTCTTTCCCTGAATGGCAGCTGCTCTGTTGCGCTTGAATATCTTTGTGTCCTAGGTACACCGTTGGTCACACTGTGTTCTGTCAAGGGCAACATTTTCCCAGGAAGCAGTGCCGATGTTGCAACTTATGAGGTGGCCTTCAAGGTGTCTTTGTATCTCTCGAGAGATCTTCCTTAGTCACGTTCTCCATGGGGCGGCATCTTTGACATTCTGCTGTCTCTCCACACAGACAACGTGTCCTGTCCATTGGAGCTGGCTTTTGAGGAGTATACTATCAATCCTGGGTAGGCAACACTTCTTCAGGACCTATAGATTTGACAGTCTGTCTTGCCATTTGATGCTGCAGATCTTGCGCAAGCATCATATATTGACGGAACTGTTCGAGTTATTGGATGTGTCGGTGGTGGTAAAGTGGTCCAAGTCTCACAACAGTAGAGGAAAGCACTCGACACCACAGCTCTGTACACACACACACACACACACACACACACACACACACACACACACACACGCATTATATATATATATATATATATATATATATATAACGAAAGGCCTAGGAACAGGCGATACATATAGATCTGTTTTCAAGGACTGTAATGGTTCCCCCATGCAGCTAGTGAAAGGTTTTTATATTTATAATATACATTTTCCCATTTTCTTCATCTTCAACTCCCCCCCCCCACCTTTTTTTTCTTTCCATTTAAAAAAAAAATTTCAAATCTTTGCCAAGTCATTACTATAATGATGGAAGAATTCTTAACCTGCACTTGTTTTCCCCCACTACTTAATTTGTTCATCATATATATATTTATATAATGTGTGTGTGTGTGTGTGTGTGTGTGTGTGTGTGTGTGTGTGTGTGTGTGTGTGGAAAGGGGCATAGATAGATACATAGATAGATAGATATGACCATCATATAACCTCCGGGATGTGGGGAGTAAATCCAACAAGAATAGCCATACAACCGTTCATTTGTGGGATTTTGCTGCCATGCCTGCCTACTACCCAGAATTTTGGGCTCAGCTATGAAGACTGGAACGACATGGTCTGTCTATATTTATGTGCGTGTGTGCGCAGAGAGATAGATAGATAGTTTGACAGACAGATAAACACAGAGATAGATAGATAGATAGATAGATAGATAGATAGATAGATAGATAGATAGATAGATAGATAGAGATAGACAGATAGATAGATAGATTATATGTCTTACATTCGGTGGTTTTGGCAGGAAGAGTATGAGCAGTGCAACTTCAACTTAGCTCCACGCACAGCAAGGGAGATCACGCTACCGTTTGATTCAGTGACTTCCCCTGTGCGACAGGCTGGCCTTTCCCTGGTTCAGCTGGATCATGTGATCAATCACTGTGCATTCAAAGCCCTGTGGCGGGACAAACTGGAAAAAGGTAAGGCGTTTGAAATATGGTGTAACAGACACACAAAAATTTAAGTGACTCAAAAAGAAAACGAAAGAGCAGCAAGAACGAACAAAAATTCATATTGATTAAAATCCATATGCAACCAGTTCTTTTTGTCTTAGTAAAAGAATTAAAATGTTTTGGCATGTGTGCCACAATCAGCGTATGTCATTGTATTGTTTTGTTTTACACACAGTTGATTTTGAGGGGTAAATCGATCTATCCTATATTTAGGTATGTGTTAGAAGGAAAGTAGGAGTTGTGTTGCTCTTGTATAACTCTGTTCCAGGCAAGTGTATTGTCCTTGCTCCTGTCAGGGTTTTTTGTTTTTTTTTAGATAAGAATATTCAGATTGCTAGAAACTTAAAAGAATTGTCGACTACCATTATTATTGATCTCAAAAGTGTCTTATCCCCGGAAACTACTCTGCATCTGTTAAATACATAGAAAAGCAAGTTTACAATCAGACTTACGTGGTATACGCTTTTTTCTTTTAGTTATGATTCCTTGGTGTCAAGGGTCATATTTCTGAAATTTGATTTTTTAAAAAATTGTTTTAACGAAATGCACAAAAGAAACAGCAAGAATAAATCTGATATACAAAAGTCAGCTAAAGGGCTAAGACAATCCACCCCAAGGAAGTAGCACTGTATCCAGTGCCAGAAATTGTGATATCTCTATAAAATATCACCTCCGCTTCACGAAGTTCATTTTGTGTGGAACTCGATGAACACATGCAGTGTTTGCCAGCCTTCCATTTGCTGCACATTTGCTTTGCTGTCGTGCTGTAGCAGGCAGCTTTCAACTGTATGGGCGACGAGGTGATCTGTCCTCTATGTAACAAACTTGTTCCAGAACCCGGAGTTCAGATGAAGTAATGTCTGTTGATCGTCCCATAGAAAGTTGACTGGAATCCCTCGCTAGAGCACTCTCGCAGTTATATGGAGAGGAGATTATTGGTTTGTTGAGATTTATCTGTTTGAACCATCACAGATGTTCTATGTTTGTTTGATACAGAAGTCAGAACAGTAAGCAAGGATTGGTCACAACGATTTCTTGAAGAAGACGGCGGTGCGGTAATGTTCGGGTCTACTAGATCGTCTCCAGCCATGGCTTTGTTGTTTGGCTTGTTCATAAAGGCTGTTCAGTGTCCACTCGTCTGCCATCTCACCTTTTCCATTATGGAATTGTATGGAAGGGGTGTGTCCATTTGTTTTGTGTGTCACATACGTCGCTAAACGCGTCATGTTGTGCCTTTTCCATGGCCTTCATGATATAGCTCATTTTGGAAGCTTGTCTAATCAAGTTGGCCAAACAAAGTACAGTAAAACCTTTCGAATCTGCCATTGCTAAGACCTTAAATCTCATGGGGGAGAGAGGGTGGATTCTTGATGTCAGGAAAGATCCCTTCTTAAATGTGACAGTTACAAACTTCTCTTTCGGAAAACCTCAACCATGTGGGGCTCCTATGAAGAGTTTCCCTCTCGTTTTAGAGTACCTGAATACTGATGAAGGTGAGCCATTGACCGAACGTTCCCTCAAAAACCTGACGTTCAAGGCTTTCTTTTTGCTGACTGTAGCATGAACGTGTCAGTTCAGTGAAGTTCATACTTTGTATGGAGACGCTTCATATACTGGAATCTGAATGGTTCAGCGACTTCACCAACGTGTCTGCTTTAAAAACCAAGATCCACAAACCTGGAGAGTGGCCCGTAATGCTAACCGTCCCTCTGCTGATTCCATCAGCGTCCTTCCCCAGACCCAGACGTTGGAAGGGAGCGCAGATCAACTGTCCAGCTACAGCACACACTTACGAGTCAACTGTCCTGCAACAGCGCACACTTGCAAGTCAACTGTCCTGCTACAGCACACACTTGCATGTTAACTGTCCCTGCTACAGCACACACTTGCAAGTCAGCTGTCCTGCTACAGCACACACTTGCAAGTCAGCTGTCCTGCTACAGCACACACTTGCAAGTCAAATGTCCTGCTACAGCACACACTTGCAAGTCAGCTGTCCTGCTACAGCACACACTTGCAAGTCAGCTGTCCTGCTACAGCACAGACTTGCGAGTCAACTGCCCTGCTACAGCACACACTTGCAAGTCAAATGTCCTACTACAGCACACACTTGCAAGTCAAATGTCCTGCTACAGCACACACTTGCAAGTCAACTGTCCTGCTACAGCACACACTTGCAAGTCAACT
>JADBJO010011945.1:20000-28243 GCA_016801955.1 Conus betulinus
ACACACACACATATGCAATCACGCACGCACACATACACGCATACCATGCAATCGGGGAGAAAAAAAACCGACCTCTGAAAATTATAAGCACACTGCAAAAGTTTCCTGGCGTCAATAATGGAACTTTTTTTCTCTTTTAAAGGAAAGGGGAAAAAATCAAGCCGAAAACGGACAGAGAAAGGATGGACATGTTCCCTAGCCGAAGAAAAAGGGGAAGTGATAGTAGAAATGTTTAAGTGAAGGGACGCGACTCCGTACGTTCAGAGTACTATTGCAGTTCGATTTTAGCTCCCTTTGCTCTTCTCCTTATTTTTTTTTTTTTTTTTTTTTTTTTTTTAAATGGAATATCATCTTGTGTACTGCGACTGTTCTCGCAATCTTTGAACAAGTCTCTCTCTCTCTCTCTCTCTCTCTCTCTCTCTCTCTCTCTCTCTCTCTCTCTCTCACACACACACACAGCTTGGATCAAGTAATGTCATTAGAGTCTTCCGTGGAAGAGACAAGCAACTGGTTGAAATACTGAGAATGATAGATGCATTCTTTCCTTGATTTTATGACTTATGTGCGCATGTCTATCCATCTATCTATCTGTGCATATGTCTGTGTATGTGCGTGTGTGCATGTGTGTGTGTGTGTGTTTGTGTGTGTAAGATATATATATATATATATATATGATATAGATATAGATAGATATATATAGATAGATACAATTTAAATGAAACTGGTTACTTCTGTGTTTTTTATTTTACTCCAAGTATATATATATATATATATATATATATATATATATATATATATATATATATATATATACATGTTAAAAAATAGGATGGTAAAAGGAAGTTTTAAAAGCCGGTGTTATATGGCCCAATGTCACTGTTTACACGTGCGGATTGGCTGCACGTGTTGTTCGGTTTTCAGGTTGTTTACAGTTCAGGGTGCGTTTGCTGACAACGATTTCCATTTGTGCCTGCAGTTGTTTACTATTTCTACTTTAGTATTTAGAGTTGCTAAGTGTGGTTTGCATAGTATTAACCATTTTTCTGTTGAACATAGGTTGCATCTTTTAGAAATGTTGTTGTATGGTGATGCCCTTTTTATGATTTTCCAGGATATGTTATAGTTTATTTTTTGTCTTTAAGTCTCCAAATATATTTGCTCAGTTCTGTTTGGTTTTTGTATTTTTCTTTGTTGAATGACTGTTTATGGTTTGCGTACCTGGTTTTGAAGTGATTTTCAGTGATCCCTATGTATGTTTCTTTTTCATTTTCTGATGTCACAGTGGCTTGGTATACAATGTTGTTATAGAGGCATTTGTTGCTTAAGGGACACTGTTCTTTTTTAGTACAATTGCAGGATTTCCTTTCTTCACCCTTCTTTGTTGTGTTGCTTTTCATTTTGTTGGATGAATCATTATATTTTTAAGGTTAGGCATGCATGAATATGATGATAGTTTGATGGTGTTCTTGTTGAATATTTTGGACAATTTGTGTTTTTTGGGAAGGATGCTGTCAATATTTTAAAAAATTCTTTCCCTACGTTTGTTTTTACTCGTCCATCATATGGAGGGTTGTACCATGTGATTTTCCTTTTTCTGCTTTTTTTGTTTTTGTTCATGTTGTTATCTGGGTTGTATTGTAGTTTGTAGCTGTAACCACTTTTTTGCAATGCCTCTTGGTATTCTGCTGCTGCGTTGTTGAATACTCTTTCATTATGTGACAGATTAGATAATCTCTTGTTTATGCCATTGGGTATGGTTTTTAGTATAGATGGTGGGTGGTTGCTTTTGATGTTTACATAAATGGGTGTGTCATTAGGTTTCTTGTATGGTTTATATATGTGGTTGTTGAGGTCAAGTGTTATGTCTAAGTAGTTCACTACCTTTTGTTTGCTTCGATGGTGATTTTTAGTTTGGTTTTGGAAAATTTTGCATAGTTCTTTTTTCTTGTTTTCGATGGTTCTTGGGTTGTTGTTTAGCGCGGCGAGGCCGTCGTCTCTGTACAGTCCGACTTGCTTTCCGAGTTGTTTTTGGATGTTGGATAGCATAAACAGTCCGACCAGTTCGCATGTTTCGGCACCGTCGTACGATCCCATGGTCACATCAAATGTTGAGTTTTTATTCGTTTTCTTGATCCATGTTTCATTTCTGCTGTAGAGTAAAGTTTTTGGTGTGAAGAATGATTTCCATTTCTGACCCTGTTATGTCTGTGTGTTTATTAGCAAATTTCAGGGCTTTAGTGAGTAGCTCTTCATCTATGGATGGGTAGAAGTCTACTATGTTGAATGTGATGAATACTGTGTTCTTCTGTTTGTTAAGTTTTTTGAACATTGGATTTTGATTTTATGTTTTTTATGGCTTTTTCTAAGATTTTCTTACTTATTTTGCCCAGTTCTGATTTAGATGGGTTTATTAATCTACATGTTGGGTTGTTGTGGAAATTGGGTTTATGGTCTTTCAGGGTTATGAAGGCTTCTTTTATTGCTGTTGTTTCCACCCTGTCACCTAGATCCATGTGGTGTACGAGTTCTTTTTCTTTTTTTCGGATGTTGTTGTGTATGGGTTTTATCAGCTTTTTGTAGTTTTTCTGAATGTTTTAAACAGTGACATTGGGCCATATAACACCGGCAGTAGACAACCCAAAACCATCCTGACGAGAGCCAGCGCTCGAAACAGAGCTGTCGATTTTAAAACTTCCTTTTACCATCCTATTTTTTAACAGATGTTGCTCCCCAAGGGGTCGAGCATTTTAAGAATTTTATTAGGCATTTAAGTGGTATTTTTGATATATATATATATATATATATATATATATATATATATATATATATATATATTGATTATAAAAGCTTGCTCTTATGTCTCAGATTATAGAAATAAGGGGGTGATAAGCCTTCATATCTGCAGTGGTAGACGATTCTGCCTGACTGACAGTATGTGCTTGAGTGGGTGAATGGGGAATAAATAAATGCTTCTCAAAATGAACCTTCAGCAAGCTTATAGTCTCCAAAAGGGAGACCATCTCCAATGGGGGGGAGAAAGCTCACTAACATATAACTCCTGGTCAGATACCGGTATTTCGAAACCTGATTGTTTCTCCTCAGTGACCGCGGAAAGTGGTAATTTGACTCTTCTGCCTTTTCGGTTTTAAGAAGAATGCTATACCAGAAAAAGGCTGGTGTGCAATACCATAGTATGTTTGTTGAGTTTTTCAAAAAAACTAACTAAAGGTGCCACCTAAGAAGCAAAAGAAAATTATGAAAGAGCAAAACAAGCTACATTTTCTTGTGAAAAGTAGAAAAATAAAAAAGATAACCTCTTAAGACACAAGTGCTGAGGGCCAGTTCTTGGAATGAATCCACAAGGGACTACAGAGCAGCTAGGTGTTGCAATGACTGCAAGAAATATTGAATTATAAACAAAGCTTGCTCTTATGTCTCAGATTTTAGAAATAGGGGGGGTGATAAGCCTTCATATCTGCAGTGGTAGATGATTCTGCCTAACTGACAGTATGTGCTTGAGTGGGAATGGGGAAATAAATAAATGCTTCTCAAAATGAACCTTCAGCAAGCTTATAGTCTCCAAAGCGGGAGACCATCTCCAATGGGGAGAAAGCTCACTAATATAACTCCTGGTCAGATACCGGTATTTCGAAACCTGATTGTTTTTCTCTCAGTGACGCGGAAAGTGGTAATTTGACTCCTCTGCCTTTTCGGTTTTTAAGAAGAATGCTATACCAGAAAAAGGCTGGTGTGCAATACCATAGTATGTTAAATTATGAAAGAGCAAAACAAGCTACATTTTCTTGTGAAAAGTAGAAATATAAAAAGATAACCTCTTAAGACACAAGTGCTGAGGGCTAGTTCTTGGAATGAATCCGCAAGGGACTAAATTACAATGAAACAATAAAATTCAAGGATAAGTACCAAGCACCATTCCAGCAACTTACAGAGCAGCTAGGTGTTGCAATGACTGCAAGAAATATTGAATTATAAACAAAGCTTGCTCTTATGTCTCAGATTATAGAAATAAGGGGGTGATAAGCCTTCATATCTGCAGTGGTAGACGATTCTGCCTGACTGACAGTATGTGCTTGAGTGGGTGAATGGGGAATAAATAAATGCTTCTCAAAATGAACCTCCAGCAAGCTTATAGTCTCCAAAAAGCGGGAGACCATCTCCAATGGGGAGAAAGCTCACTAACACATAACTCCTGGTCAGATACCGGTGCTTGGTACTTATCCTTGGAATTTATTGTTTCATTGTAATTTAGTTCCCTGCGGATTCATTCCAAGACTAGCCCTCAGCACTTGTGTCTTAAGAGGTTATCTTTTTATATTTTCTTCTTTTCACAAGAAAATGTAGCTTGTTTTGCTCTTTCATACTTTTTCGTTTGCTTCTTAGGTGGCACCTTGAGTTAGTTTTTTTGAAAAACTCAACAAACATACTATGGTATTGCACACCAGCCTTTTTCTGGTATAGCATTCTTCTTAAAACCGAAAAAGGCAGAAGAGTCAAATTACCACTTTCCGCGGTCACTGAGGAGAAACAATCAGGTTTCGAAATACCGGTATCTGACCAGGAGTTATGTGTTAGTGAGCCTTTCTCCCCATTGGAGATGGTCTCCCGCTTTGGAGACTATAAGCTTGCTGAAGGTTCATTTTGAGAAGCATTTATTTATTCCCCATTCACCCACTCAAGCACATACTGTCAGTCAGGCACAATCGTCTACCACTGCAGATATGAAGCTTATCATCCCCCCTATTTCTATAATCTGAGACATAAGAGCAAGCTTTGTTTATAATTCATTCTTGCAGTCATTGCAAACACCTAGCTGCTCTGTAAATTGCTGGAATGGTGCTCGGTACTTATCCTTGGAATTTATTGTTTCATTGTAATTTAGTCCCTTGCGGATTCATTCCAAGAACTGGCCCTCAGCACTTGTGTCTTAAGAGGTTATCTTTTTATATTTTCTACTTTTCACAAGAAAATGTAGCTTGTTTTGCTCTTTCATGATTTTCTTTTGCTTCTTAGGTGGCACCTTGAGTTAGTTTTTTGAAAAACTCAACAAACATACTATGGTATTGCACACCAGCCTTTTTCTGGTATAGCATTCTTCTAAAACCGAAAAGGCAGAGGAGTCAAATTACCACTTTCCGCGGTCACTGAGGAGAAACAATCAGGTTTCGAAATACCGGTATCTGACCAGGAGTTATATGTTAGTGAGCTTTCTCCCATTGGAGATGGTCTCCCGCTTTGGAGACTATAAGCTTGCTGAAGGTTCATTTTGAGAAGCATTTTTATTCCCCTTCACCCACTCAAGCACATACTGTCAGTAGGCAGAATCATCTACCACTGCAGATATGAAGGCTTATCACCCTTTTATTTCTATAATCTGAGACATAAGAGCAAGCTTTGTTTATAATTCAATATTTCTTGCAGTCATTGTAACACCTAGCTGCTCTGTAAGTTGCTGGAATGGTGCTTGGTACTTATCCTTGGAATTTATTGTTTCATTGTAATTTAGTCCCTTGCGGATTCATTCCAAGAACTGGCCCTCAGCACTTGTGTCTTAAGAGGTTATCTTTTTTTATATTTTCTACTTTTCACAAGAAAATGTAGCTTGTTTTGCTCTTTCATGATTTTCTTTTGCTTCTTAGGTGGCACCTTTAGTTAGTTTTTTGAAAAACTCAACAAACATACTATGGTATTGCACACCAGCCTTTTTCTGGTATAGCATTCTTCTTAAAAACCGAAAAAGGCAGAAGAGTCAAATTACCACTTTCCGCGGTCACTGAGGAGAGGAAACAATCAGGTTTCGAAATACCGGTATCTGACCAGGAGTTATATGTTAGTGAGCTTTCTCCCCATTGGAGATGGTCTCCCGCTTTGGAGACTATAAGCTTGCTGAAGGTTCATTTTGAGAAGCATTTATTTATTCCCCATTCACCCACTCAAGCACATACTGTCAGTAGCAAATCTCTACCACTGCAGATATGAAGGCTTATCACCCCCTATTTCT
Organism: Conus betulinus; assembly: GCA_016801955.1. NCBI lineage: Eukaryota > Metazoa > Mollusca > Gastropoda > Neogastropoda > Conidae > Conus > Conus betulinus. The sequence goes on from JADBJO010011945.1 coordinate 26,020, forward strand.
ATAATCTGAGACATAAGAGCAAGCTTTGTTTATAATTCAATATTTCTTGCAGTCATTGCAACACCTAGCTGCTCTGTAAGTTGCTGGAATGGTGCTTGGTACTTATCCTTGGAATTTATTGTTTCATTGTAATTTAGTCCCTTGCGGATTCATTCCAAGAACTGGCCCTCAGCACTTGTGTCTTAAGAGGTTATCTTTTTATATTTTCTTCTTTTCACAAGAAAATGTAGCTTGTTTTGCTCTTTCATGATTTTCGTTTGCTTCTTAGGTGGCACCTTTAGTTAGTTTTTTGAAAAAACTCAACAAACATACTGGGTATGCACACCAGCAGCCTTTTTTCTGGTATAGCATTCTTCTTAAAAACCGAAAAGGCAGAAGAGTCAAATTACCACTTTCCGCGGTCACTGAGGAGAGAAACAATCAGGTTTCGAAATACCGGTATCACCCCCAGGAGTTATATGTTAGTGAGCTTTCTCCCCATTGGAGATGGTCTCCCGCTTTGGAGACTATAAGCTTGCTGGAGGTTCATTTTGAGAAGCATTTATTTATTCCCCATTCACCCACTCAAGCACATACTGTCAGTCAGGCACAATCATCTACCACTGCAGATATGAAGGCTTATCACCCCCTTATTTCTATAATCTGAGACATAAGAGCAAGCTTTGTTTATAATTCAATATTTCTTGCAGTCATTGTAACACCTAGCTGCTCTGTAAGTTGCTGGAATGGTGCTTGGTACTTATCCTGGAATTTATAAGTGCTAAAACCTACAGCGCTGTTTCTTGCTGGTGCAGTCGTCAGGGTATGGGGGGGGGGGGGGGGGGGGGGGGGTCGGTGTTGTCGGTCGGTGGTTTTTTTTTTTTTATACGTGTTCGCTGTCTGCCATCACGTGCGGTCAGTGTTTTTCATGTGTTTTTTGATTTCTGCTCGCTGATAGGAACTTCCATTTGTGTCTGCAATTGTTAACCATTTCTATCCTAGTGTTTAGGGTTGCTAATTTTGGTTTGCATAAGGATCATATATTTTTCTGTTAGGCACAAATTACATCTTTTTGAAATGTTATTATATGATGCAGCTTTTTTTTAAAAAAGATTTTCCAGGATATGTTGTAGTCTATTTTTTTATCTTTGAGTTTCCAAATATATTTACTCTCATTCTGTTTGATTTTTGTATCTTTCTTTGTTAAATGACTGTTTATGATTTGCATATCTAGTTTTAAATTGGTTTTCAGTGATACCTATATATGTTTCTTCAGCGTTCTCTGATTTTACAGTGGCTTGGTATACAATATTGCTGTGGAGGCATTTATTGTTTAGAGGGCACTGTTGTTTCTTGGTACAGTTGCAAGATTTCCTTCTTCACCCTCGTTTGTCTCTTTACTGCTTTTCGTTTTGTTCGTTGAATCAATGATGTTTATGAGATTTGGCATACATGAGTATGATAATTTGATGTTGTGCCTGTTAAATATCTTAAACAGCTTGTGCTCTTTTGGGAAAGAAGATGTCAGAATTTTCAAGAATTCTTTCCCAACGTTTTTTAACTCTTCCATCGTATGGGGGGTTGTACCATATGATTTTTCCTTTTCCTGTTCTTCTTGTGTCTGCTCATATCATTTCCTGGGTCATAGTGTAATTTGTAGTTGTAGCCACTTTGGTGTAAGGCTCCTTGGTACTCAGCTGCAGTGTTATTAAATACTGTTTCATTACATGACAGATTAGATAATCTCTTGTTTATGCCTCTAGGTATCGTTTTGAGTATGGAAGGTGGGTGATTACTTTTGATATTTACATAAACAGGTGTGTCATTTGGTTTTTTGTATGGTTTAATTGTATGTTGGTTGAGGTCTAACGTGATGTCTAAATAATTCACTATCTTTTTGTTAGCTTCTGTGGTGATTTTTAAATTTTGGTCGTGGAAGATTTTGCACAATTCTTTTTTCTTATTTTTAATGTTTCTAGGGCTATCACTCAGTGCAGCGAGGCCATCATCTCTGTACAGTCCGATTTGTTTTCCAAGTTTACTTTTGAATGTTAGATAGCATGAATAGTCCGACAAGTTCGCAGGTTTCGGTACCATCATACGATCCCATAGTGACATCAAAAGTTGAACTTTTCCTGGTGTTCTTGGTCCAAGTCTCGTTTTTGCTGTGGAGTAGAGTTTTCTTTGTATGGAAAATGATTTCCATTTCTGAGGTTTTAAACCATTGTAGACTCAGATGTATTTT
>JADBJO010011945.1:29364-34364 GCA_016801955.1 Conus betulinus
TCAAAACAATATTTATAATAAATACTATGGACTAATGAAGTACACAACGCAGAAAATACCGTCAAATTGAAAAATGACCCATGTGGTAGTAATCAATAAAACAAAAACAACAATCAATCAGTCAGCATCAAGTAATACATTAAATAAATCAATAAAAAAACAGCAGATAACAATCTAGATAAATATATCAATAATCAAGCACCGCCCGCATTATTTCAATACTTGCAATTCTTTAATCGGACAACCACAACTGAAAAGATAAACCATCCACTGGCATCTAATCACGTGGTATCGGAGCGAGGGGAAAAACTGAACTCAAACGATAGAAAGTGAAAGAAAACTCAAAATCTACGGAAGGCACTTGTATCCTTCTCCAACGCCATGTCCCTTGGCTACAGACAAGCGAAAAGAGAGGTTGGAGCTAGGCAGCCTATGGGATAGGGACACAAAAACGAAAACAAAATTCCCTTCCAGAGTCAGAAATAAAGTCAAAGAAGATCACTTACCACCAAAACCTTTCACACCAAAAAAAAGCAACTTAAAACATGATCAATTAAAACAATGAAAAACACAACAACATCTAAAAGGGGGAAAGAATACACTCACTAATCAAAGACCCTACTTAAGATATGAGGATGAGTAAAGTACAAACTAGAGAGGTGTTTATGGTAAAGACTAACTAGGGAGAATGAAGTTAGAAAACAGCAAAAGTAGACAGAGTGAAAAACCAGAATAGTAAGAGAAAGTAAGACAGGAAATAGAAAACCCTCTGGACAACCCTATTGGTTATGCCCACCCGTAAAACTGGCGATGGGGATACACACTCAACTACATATAAAAAAAAAAGAAACAAAAATCCACTACAAATTACCTAGAGGAACTTTTGAGAGGCGGGGGGTGGGGGGGGGTGGGGGGGGGTGGGGGGGGGGGGGGGGGGTGGGTGGTGGGGGGGGGGGGGTATGAAACTGTTCACAGAATAAGTGGGGAAGAAACCAAAACAAATTAAATCATCAGTAAAAGTAAAGAAAGGGGTTTAAAACAAAATTATACCCAAAATATTCAAATTTTAAAGGGGGTTTATAAGTTTAAATACTGTGATCCAAATAAGAGTAAGTATATAATGAGGGCTGGTCACCTAAAAGTACCAATAGTAAACAAATCCAAAATAAATGTTACTATTGCATAATAAGTGGTAGTACAGAAAAAGAGAAATAAAAGGATATAATACAACCCTCTCAATATTAGAACAATTGAATAATAAAGACATGGAAGGGGATCAAGAAGAAGGGGTTTATATCAAAATCTTTACAAGATATAAATACAAAAGACAAAAGAATAAGAAAAGTACAAAATTTATCCAATACAGTATGAAATGAAATATGGGACTTTACATGATAATCATTTCAAAACATCTTTTTTTTCCAGAATGGGGTGAGGAACTCATTCAACCAAGGGGAGGGTAGTTCAAGATTGGGGTCACCACTTGTCAGGCTGCTGATTCACGCACACATATTTACACATGCATGCATGAATACAGCCAATACTCCATTACACAACAGACATCCACTTCCACACAACTCACAAGGCGCTAAACACCAGGTTTTAAAAGTTCATTTCCCCCAGTATCTCCTCTTCTCCCATTTTCATACACAGCACTGGTGAGGTTTTATAATTCCGTCTGTTCACAGATTATAGTTCACTTTATATTTCTGTTCACAGATCATAGTTCACTTTATATTTCTCCTGGGGTCAGTTCATCACAAATATCGGTACCTTCATTCCTCTTCATCCAATCACGAACGTCTATGGTGGACATAGAAATGGGGAGTGTTTTTTTTTTTCCTTTCCCCCTCCCTTTCTCCCCCCTCCTCCCCCCCTTTTTCCCCCTCCCTCTCTTTTGTCTCTTCTTTGCTGTCCATTAACACTCCCCATTTCTATTGTGAACCATGATCACCCCTACATTCAGTATTGCCCACCACTCCCACCTCTGCCCTTTTCACCCCTTCAAACCATGATGAACTGCGCTCAGTGACCCAACTCAATCACCATCAACATTTTCCCACTGCTGTCATTCCCTGTTGAAGTGTCTACGACACGAAACGTCGGTCATCCCCTCTCCAGGTACTCTTTTTACCATCTTTTCCTTCTACCTATTTGAAACGAGTATAGCAGTCACTAATTCAACTTTATATATATATATATATATATATATATATATATATATATATATATATATATATATAAGCATTTATTTATTCCCCATTCACCCACTCAAGCACATACTGTCAGTTAGGCACAATCATCTACCACTGCAGATATGAAGGCTTACCACCCCCCTATTTCTACAATCTGAGACATAAGAGCAAGCTTTGTTTATAATTCAATATTTCTTGCAGTCAATGCAACACCTAGCTGCTCTGTAAGGTGCTGGAACGGTGCTCGGTACTTATCCTTGGAATTTATTGTTTCATTGTAATTTAGTCCCTTGCGGATTCATTCCAAGAACTGGCCCCCAGCACTTGTGTCTTAAGAGGTTATCTTTTTATAGTTTTTCTTTTCACAAGAAAATGTAGCTTGTTTTGCTCTTTCATGATTTTCTGTTGCTTCTTAGGTGGCACCTTTAGTTAGTTTTTTGAAAAACTCAACAAACATACTATGGTATTGCACACCAGCCTTTTTCTGGTATAGCATTCTTCTTAAAACCGAAAAGGCAGAGGAGTCAAATTACCACTTTCCGCGGTCACTGAGGAGAAACAATCAGGTTTCGAAACACCGGTATCTGACCAGGAGTTATTTGTTAGTGAGCTTTTTCTCCCCATTGGAGATGGTCTCTCCCTCTTTGGAGACTATAAGCTTGCTGAAGGTTCATTTTGAGAGCATTTATTTATTCCCCATTCACCCACTCAAGCACATACTGTCAGTTAGGCAGAATATCTACCACTGCAGGTATGAAGGCTTACCACCCCCCTATTTCTACAATCTGAGACATAAGAGCAAGCTTTGTTTATAATTCAATATTTCTTGCAGTCAATGCAACCCTAGCTGCTCTGTAAGTTGCTGGAACGGTGCTGCTCGGTACTTATCCTTGGAATTTATTGTTTCATTGTATTTAGTCCCTTGCGGATTCATTCCAAGAACTGGCCCCCCAGCACTTGTGTCTTAAGAGGTTATCTTTTTATAGTTTCTACTTTTTCACAAGAAAATGTAGCTTGTTTTGCACTTTCATGATTTTTTCTTTTGCTTCTTAGGTGGCACCTTTAGTTAGTTTTTTGAAAAACTCAACAAACATACTATGGTACTGCACACCAGCCTTTTTCTGGTATAGCATTCTTCTAAAAACCGAAAAGGCAGAGGAGTCAAATTACCACTTTCCGCGGTCACTGAGGAGAAACAATCAGGTTTCGAAACACCGGTATCTGACCAGGAGTTATTTGTTAGTGAGCTTTCTCCCCATTGGAGATGTCTCTCCTCTTTGGAGACTATACGCTTGCTGAAGGTTCATTTTGAGAAGCATTTATTTATTCCCCATTCACCCACTCAAGCACATACTGTCAGTTAGGCACAATCATCTACCACTGCAGATATGAAGGCTTACCACCACCCCCCCTATTTCTACAATCTGAGACATAAGAGCAAGCTTTGCTTATAATTCAATATTTCTTGCAGTCAATGCAACACCTAGCTGCTCTGTAAGGTGCTGGAACGGTGCTCGGTACTTATCCTTGGAATTTATTGTTTCATTGTAATTTAGTCCCTTGCGGATTCATTCCAAGAACTGGCCCCCAGCACTTGTGTCTTAAGAGGTTATCTTTTTATAGTTTTCTACTTTTCACAAGAAAATGTAGCTTGTTTTTTTCTCTTTCATGATTTTCTGTTGCTTCTTAGGTGGCACCTTTAGTTTAGTTTTTTGAAAAACTCAACAAACATACTATGGTATTGCACACCAGCCTTTTTCTGGTATAGCATTCTTCTTAAAAACGAAAGGCAGAGGAGTCAAATTACCACTTTCCGCGGTCACTGAGGAGAAACAATCAGGTTTCGAAACACCGGTATCTGACCAGGAGTTATTTGTTAGTGAGCTTTCTCCCCATTGGAGATGGTCTCCCTCTTTGGAGACTAAGCTTGCTGAAGGTTCATTTTGAGAAGCATTTATTTATTCCCCATTCACCCACTCAAGCAAATACTGTCACTTAGGCAGAAGAATCATCTACCACTGCAGATATGAAGGCTTTACCACCCCCCTATTTCTACAATCTGAGAGATAAGAACAAGCTTTGTTTATAATTCAATATATATATATATATATATATATATATGTACATAGGTACATATATATATATATCATAGAGGTGTGTGTGTCTGTGTCTGTGTCTGTGTCTGTCTGTTTTATGTGGAACATTTTGGTTGTGGGGGAAACATGTACAGGCTTACGATTTCAGTGTGTTTACATTAATGACTTAGCAAAGGTTAGAAATATAAAAAAAAAGAAATAAGGGGGATGGGGGTGGGGGTAGACAAAAGGAATGGGGATAAGAAAGAAAATGAGAACGAAAATCAGGATAATCTATTCTAATGTTGACACCTTCACTGGCAGAACCACGAGAACCATTGTAATCCATCTTGAAGACACAACACATTCATATCGCCTGCTCCAAGCCTTCCGTCACCTGGACAGGACTCAGTAAGGAGGCATATATACATAATAGCTGTAGGCCATATACCTTGTTGTCATCCTGATATCTCTTTGTTCATAACTGTCATGACATCGATTTAACGCTTTGGTAATTGGCAAGTAAATGGCAACTGTTGTTTAAAACAGTGGATGCCGCTCCACAAACGTGGAGGGCTCACAAGAGTGTGACGACCATGTTCTAAGTTCAGCTAACTTTTGTTCACTGGGACATTACATCATTACAAGGAAAATATGTCCAGAAAATGGATGTATGTCACCATGAAGAAAAAAAACATCCTTGCGTGCGATGGAAGAGCCTGTGAGCAAC
>JADBJO010011945.1:39364-41864 GCA_016801955.1 Conus betulinus
GCCCATGAAGAGGCAAGCCACCGTAGGTGCCATAGGTGTGCCCATTGCAGTGCCCAGTTTTTTTTGCTTGTAGAAATGCCCATCAAAGTGGAATACATTGTTGGATAGTACATGGTTCATCAGTTCCAGAAGACGCTCTGTTGGTATGTTGTTGATGCAATCATTTTTGTCAACAAACGCCTTCACTGCTGTTTCCATGTCGGCGTGAGGAATGTTACTGTAGAGTCCAACGACATCAATGGTGACCAAGTATGTGTTGTCGTCAAAAGGACCAAACTCACGGTTCCACTGGTCTAGTGTTTGGAGCATATGTGTGGTGTCTTGCACATTGGACGGAAGTTGCTTGACATGGTCCTGTAACCAGTGGTCCACCAGTTTGGAGATACGTTCAGTGGGGCCACCAACCGAGACAATGGGACGTCCAGGTGGGTTTTCCAAAGTTTTGTGGACCTTAGGAAGCATGTAAAACTGATGGCAGCGTACACTCCCAATTTCAATAGTAGCCCATTTGTGTGTGTTCTCATCGATGTAGTCATCATTCAGAAGTCGGTTCACCAGGTGGTTGGATTTTCTAGCAATGGTGCTTGAAGGATCTTTCTTAATTACATCATAGTGCTGAGTGGAAAGAAGTTGACGATGAGCTTCAGCAATATAGTCACTGGTGTTTTGAACGACAACAGCTCCCCATTTGTCGGCTGTGCTGATGCGAAGTGTCCTGTTGTGGACAAGTCCTTGAAGTTCTTTCAGGGCGGCCCTTTTCTTGCTGTCCAGATTGTTCCGTGGTCGTGTTTAGGGTGATAGGACTTAGTCCTTAACTCAAGTAAGTTGATGTATTCATCAAGAGCTGCATCTCTTCCACTAGGTGGCTTGTAACCTGTAGGCTTGTAGAATCTGGGTATAGTGTTAGGAGTCTCATTGTCTTCATCAGAGTCATAGAACATCTCTTTCAGCCTGATTTTTTGGCATGCTTCTGTGACGTCTCGAGTTAGTTGATCATGATCCAAACTCATTGGGGTGGGACAGAACTTAGGACCCAGGGCCAGAAGGTTGAATTGGTCAGGGGTGAGTTCGAAATCTGACAAGTTAACTACTACATTCTTTGCTTGAGTATTCTTAGTGGCATTGTTTCTTCTAAATCGTCTGTTTCTCCTCTTCCTAGGTGTCTGTTCTTTAACTGGTGCTGGAAAGTTAGAAGCGGGAGTGGGGAGAAGCTTCTGTAATTTCTTTTTTTCTTCTTTTTGAGTTTATTCTGAAGCTGCGCCAGTTTTTTTTTTTTTTTTCGATGGTGAAACGTAACAGCCTCGAAGTGAGCGTAATCAAGTGTCTGATGTAGATTGTACAATAATCCGTGTATTTTATCTAGCTCTTTAGTAAAAAGAACTCTGTATGCTTCTTTAACATGATGAAGTATGTCACGACTAGCACAATGAGAAATGTTCAAAACAGATTGTAAGAGAATTCTGATTTCGGCAGGGCATCCACTCAAATTTAATTGACATTCATTTAGGAACGACTCTGTGTTCTTCACAAGATTGAAGAAACTGCAAATGTGATTCATACCTTGTCAATTTGTCCCGCGATCTATCCAGTTCAATGAGTAAACTGGTACGATCCATTGTAACTCTGGTGCTGGATCCAGTAACGGATGCAAGAAGCGAGGTCCAGGTAAAAGACAAAAACAACGCCAGGCACAGGTGAAGCGGGAGCCCAGGGCTTGAAAAGACAGTGCGAATCAAAGCTGATACGTGTTGCTTTCGAACATATAAAAATACATTAAAAGGAAACACAACGCACTTAATGTCATAATATTTTGCCAAATTTTCGGCCGTGCGGCCTTCTTCTGGGGCTTGTTTATTGACAAAGTAAGAACGTCATAAGTATTGACGCATTGAACAAAGTTGTCATAGCTATAACGTCAGTGTTTCTGCCATTTAAAAGAAAAAAAAGTTTTGAGATTAAGAGATAATATATATATATATATAAATATATATATTGAATTATAAACAAAGCTTGCTCTTTTGTCTCAGATTGTACAAATAGGGGAGTGATAAGCCTTCATATCTGCAGTGGTAGATGATTCTGCCTAACTGACAGTATGTGCTTGAGTGGGTGAATGGGGAATAATAATAAATGCTTCTCAAAATGAGCCTTCAGCAAGCTTATAGTCTCCGAAGCGGGAGACCATCTCCAATGGGGAGGAAGCTCACTAACATATAACTCCTGGTCAGATACCGATATTTTGAAACCTGATTGTTTCTCCTCAGTGACCGAGAAAAGTGGTAATTTGACTCCTCTGCCTTTTCGGTTTTAAGAAGAATGCTATACCAGAAAAAGGCTGGTGTGCAATACCGTAGAAGGTTTGTTGAGTTTTCAAGAAAAAAACAACCAAAGGTGCCACCTAAGAAGCAAAAGAAAATCATGAAAGAGCAAAACAAGCAACATTTTCTTGTGAAAAGTAGAAAATATAAAAAGATAACCTCTTAAGACACAAGTGTGGAAA
>JADBJO010011945.1:46864-51864 GCA_016801955.1 Conus betulinus
CAGTCTGTTTGCTCTCTCCAGCTACAGCAGTCTGCTTTGCTGTTCATCTCCAGCAGTCTGTTTGCTCTCCCCAGCCCCAGCAGTCTGTTTGCTCTGTTCATCTCCAGCAGTCTGTTTGCTACCTCCAGCCCCAGCAGTCTGCTTGCTCTGTTCATCTCCAGCAGTCTGTTTGCTGTCTCCAGCTACAGCAGTCTGCTTGCTCTGTTCACCTCCAGCAGTCTGTTTGCTCCATCCACCTCCACCAGTCAGTCAGCTTGCTCTGTCTCCAGTCCCAGCAGTCTGTTTGCTTTTCAGCCCCAACAGTCTGTTTGATCTCTCCAGCCCCAGCAGTCTGCTTGCTCTGTTCACCTCCAGCAGTCTGTTTGATCTCTCCAGTTCCACCAGTCTGCTCTGTTAACCTCAATCAGCCTGGTTGTTCTGTTCACCTCCAGCTGTCTGTTCTCTCCATCCCCAGCACTTTCTTTGCTTCTTTAGCTCCAGCAATTTCCCTCTCCAATTCCACCTGTGTGTGTCTGCTCTGTTCACTTTCAACAGAGTGTTTGCTCTGTCAGTTCCAGCTCTGTTTAGCTTCAGCAGTCTGATTGCTCTGTTCACCTCCAGTAGTCCGTTTGTTCTCTCTCAACTCCAGTACTTTGTTTGCTCTATACAGCCCCAGCAGTTTGTTTTCTCTCTCCAGCTCCACCAGTCTGTCTGCTATGATCACCTTCAGCAGTCAGTATCCTCTGTTTAGCTCCAGCAGTCTGTTTGCCCTGTTCAGCTGGGGGTTGCTCAGTTCAGCTTCAGCACCCTGTTTGCTCTGTTCGGCTCCAGCAGTCTGTTTGCTCTGTTCAGCTCTAGCAGTCTGTTATCTCCATCTGCAGCAGTCTGTTTGCTCTCCCCAGCTCTGGCAATCTCACTTTGCTCTATTCACCTCCAGTAGTCTGTTCTCTCTACCACTCCAGAGGTCTGTCATCTCCAGCTCCAGCAGTCTATTATCTCCACCTCCAGCAGTCTGTAATCTCCAGCTCCAGCAGTCTGTGTTGCTCTTATCACCTCCACAATCTGTTTGCTTTATTCAACTCCAGCAGTCTGTTTGCTCTCTCCAGCTCCTGATCTGTTCACCTCCAAACAGTCTGTTATTCCAGCTTCAGCAGTTTTTTTTACTCTCTTCAGCTGTCTGTTTGCTCTCTCCAGCTTTAGCAGTCTGTTTTGCTCTCCCAGCTCCAGCAGTCTGTTTGTTCTCCAATGCTCCAGCAGTCTGTTAATTCTCTCTGCTCCAGGGTCTGTTTGTTCTCTCCTGCACCAGCAGTCAGTTCTCTCCTGCACCAGCAGTTTGTTTGTTCTCTCCTGCACGAGTCTGTTCTCTCCTGTACCAGCAGTCTGTTCTCTGCTGCACCAGCAGTCTGTTTGTTATTTACAGCTCCAGCAGTCTGTTCTTTACAGCTCCAGCAGTCTGTTTGTTCTTTACAGCTCCAGCAGTCTGTTTGTTCTTTACTGCTCCAGCAGTCTGTTAACTCTCCCCTGCTCTAGCAGTCTGTTCGTTATAGCTCCAGTAATCTGTTTGTTCTTTATAGCTCCAGCAGTCTGTTTGTTCTTTACTGCTTCAGCAGTCTGTTAACTCTCTCCTGCTCCAGTAGTTTGTTTGTTCTTTACAGCTTCAGCAGTCTAGTTGCAATGTTCAGTTTTAGAGGTGTGTTTGCTTTGCTGAACTTCAACAGTGTCTCTGGTATTTTCAGTTTGGGCTGAGTTGAGCTTCAGCAGTCTGTGTATTTTGGTTGGATTGAGCTGTCTGCTATTTTCAGCTTCAGCAGTTTGTTTGCTGTGTTTATCTTCAGCAGGCTGTTTTCTTTATTAAGTTTCAGCAGTCTGTTTTCTTTGTTAAGCTTCAGCAGTCTCTTTCCTTTGTAAAGCTTCAGCAGTCTCTTTCCTTTGTGTTCAGCAATCTCTCCTTTGTTCATCTTCTGCAGTCTGTTTTCTTTGTTCATCGCATCGTCAGCAGTTTGTTTTCTTGGTTTATTGTCAGAAGCCCAATTCCACTGTTCATCTTCAACAGCCTGTTTCCTTTGTTAAAGCTTCAGCAGTCTGTTTTTTCTTTAGCTTCTACCATCTCTCTTCTCTGTTTAGTTTCAGCAATTTGTTTCCTTGGTTCAAACTCAGTCTGTTTCTGTTCAATATGTATCAATAGAGAATAGAATTCTGGTAACCGTTGTGCACACTGCTCTTTTTCAGGCCGTTTTACATATAAACTAACCAATGAAAAAGAATCAAAATTGTGCGCGAGTTGTTCTTGTAGGGTTACAACATTCACACAAAAGAAGAACGACAACACAAATTTTGAGACAGCCATTGCCACACGTTCATGCAGGAGGAGGTGGCCCTAAACTATACAGGCAGAATATTAAAAGAAAAAAAAATAATATTCCGCCAGACGAAAGGAACAAACAAATTACAAGACAAAACCTGATGCAGTTCCATCTCTTAGCTCTTCCACTGTTCACATCGCTTTAAGGCGTGTTGGACGCATACTTCCGACAGAGTTTGACGATTTTTAATCATACCGCCTTTTATTAAAGGGCATAAATCTCAGTTTCAGGGACAGCTTGGGACAGCTTAGGGCCTTTCTTTGCAAAGTTGAAAAGCTTCCCTTAGACCCGTTCTTCATGTATTCTGTAGTAGTTTTATACAGATCTGAATTGTCCTACTCTCAGTTCCGCGATCAAACGATTTTGAACATGATCACACGATTTTGTTTGAGTGGATCAAGCATTTTTTTTCAAATTCTTGTGTTTTATGCAGTTGTGTATAAATGTACTATTCACTGTAGGTCATATCAAGTGCTCAGAAGTGTAACTGAACTTGTGCGGAAGATAGAGAGCACGAAGAAGTGGATTACAGTGTGCACAAAAAGTTTTTGTTTTTCTGCAAATGTGTATCATTTTGGATTACTTACATCATGTGAATTGTGTAGATTCCTCACTGAAGGTAAGCATTTTTGATAAATGTATTGTTTTTTTTTCTATCCAGTGGTACATGTTTCATGCTCCTAGGTGAAGTGGTTGATGTTTTTACATTTGTATCATCCATACATTAATTCATTTATACAATCATATTCTTGACGTGCCAAAAGTCATACACGATCATATGGATATGAAAGAAAAAATTGAAAGGGGACATACTATTCAGATCTAGCTTCCTTCAGTGGTGATACATTGAAGCCTAAATAGGACCTAACAGTGTGCTATGTACGCACCACTACAGAATCATCTCAAAGGGAAAGACATGTCCTGGGTTGTTTAACAGTCGACCACAAGCGCTGCTTCGGCATTAAAACATCAAGAAAGAAAGAACGAAAAGGAAGAAGAAAGAAAGCACAAATATAATCATTATATATATCTATAATACTTATATCTAGTATATATACTTATAGATTATTTCACACTAATTAAAAAAAAATAAAAACCAATCAATAACAAAAGACAACTGGATGAAGAGAATAAATGCCTATAGTGGTACGCCTGACCACAAGTAGACAATACCCTGCAAGATGGAGTTACCGCACCGCGCACTACTGGAGGATACAATTTCCCTACCTACATTACCTTTTGCTACAGTATTGACATCTGCGCCTATGGTGCACTAGATAAATAGTCTACAACCACTGCCAGTCCGACCCAACTGCGACTGGACTCCTGTCATGCTACAACAAAGACCTGACTAATAACCCGTTGTCCAATAAGCCACACCACCCCCAACCCGAAAGAAAACAAATCCCACCTAACCTCATACGAGTAATAGGCTTATAGGAATACGGACTCAACGTCTCTATCTGGTTTAAACAGAAACAAATAACGAACGGACAGGAGACAAAACCAGACGAAATCCGGCGAGCGCGAGGGGATCAGACAGGCTTGGCCAACACGAGGGTGGCCGTCCTTGCACTCACTAACTACAAACACGGGTGCCGAAGCCTCCGGATGAGGCCCGCCTACATGGTGGACACTCGTCCCTCCAACCCTCCCGCTGCTAGATTTTAAAATGAAATGGGTGGAAAACAAAAAAAAACGAAACCAGCAAAACAAGCCAAAACCCCGATTCCCCGTTAGTGGTGTTATAGCAAACGATGTACTTAATCTGCCCTCGCCCGGCATATCCCCCAAAGTTGTCAAAAAGGCAGGGTTCTGAGGAGGACAACGATCCAACTGCCACCGCCACTCATCCAACAAACACCGCAGAGGCCAAGAGAACCTACAAAACAAGGACGCCACTTTAATTGAACGAAATAAAAATTTTTGTCAACATTCACACACTGAGGGAAGGGGGGGGGGGGGGGGATGAGCACAAGGCCATACAGAAGAAAAGAAGACAGATGTCAGCAAAAAAAAGTATTTGAGAGAAAGCAAAGAAGAGAGAGTTCCCCTCTGCTGGACTACCCTACAGTGGACACAAGACGAAGAGAAAAAAAAATTAAAGGGAGCCAGGTTAAACCCCTCCTCCTAAAACCAGCCCTAGAAAACCCCAATCACCCAAAGGAGAAAAAGGGAGGGACGATTCCTATGATCAAAACAGGAAACTGCAAAATCACTCACTCTCAAAAAAAAAAGAAGGAAACCTACACTATATGGCGCATGGCTCCCATCCTTTGACCTCAATAGGTCAAGGTGACATAATACAATGAATACTTGGTAGATACTATGAAGATAGTTGGAAAATAGGCATGCACATGCACACACTGACATGACATGACAAAGATGGGCAACAGTCACGACATGGTCATGAACACATGCCCTTTCAGTTTGTCCCTGGCATGTAAACAGAACCCCTGACAGCCCAAGCCAGCGACGAACTCAGTAGGGTAGTTGGTCCCTGCCGGGACGACACGATGAAGTCTGAGGGGTCTTGACAGGCCGAGTTCGTGGGCCCTAACTGGTACGGCACGATGAAGTCCGAGGGGTCTTGACAGGCCTAGTCCATGGGCCCTAACTGGACGACACCAAACCCGCAGACTGGACAGCTCACAGCAT
>JADBJO010011945.1:56864-61300 GCA_016801955.1 Conus betulinus
TTTGGTGGTGTGGTCCATGCCTAGGGTTCTGGTGTGTCCAGGTGCCTACTAGGGTTCTGGTGGGCCACTGCCAAGGGTTCTTGGATGGTCCACTGTGCCTAGGGGTCTGGTGGGTTCATGCCTGCCTAGGGTACTGGTGAGCCACTGCCTAGGGTTTCTGGTGGTTCGTACTGCCCAGGGTTTTCTGGTGGTTCTCACTGCCAAGGGTTCTGATGGTCCACTGCCTAGGCATATAACCGGTGGTCCACTGCCTAGGGTTCTGGTGAGTCTGATGGCTGAGGGCCAGTCTCCTTCTGCAGCTGGTCGTGATGCTGGTGGACGAGAAGAAGAAGCAGCTCCTTTCACCCCAGTATTTGTAACAACTACAGTATCAGAGAGAGAGAGAGAGATAGAGGGGAGAGAGAGGAGAGAGAGGAGAGAGAGAGAGAGAGAAGAGGGAGGAGAGAGGAACGGAGTGGAGAGAGAGCAGAGATTGGCTTTCATACAGCGGTGGCTTTCACATGCATTGAACCACAGATTGACATTTGGTATTGTTTCTTATTTCAGTGTTTTTTCTAATCGACAGCGGTGCACCTTAGTCCAGAATGTTTAAATCTGGCCGATGAAGAAGGCTGTGATTGTGAAAACAGTGGCATGGTGGGATCATCGTATACTAGCATATGGGTGGAGGCGGGATTCTAATACAACTTATTATACGATCATGATCACCATCTCATCAAACCCCCTGCGGTGGTTCAGTTTGATACAAACTCTGTATGGCAAGGTTTTCTTCGAATCTCGGGGTCTCGTCTTCCAATCTCTTCCTCCTACACCAATGATGATGGCAGTAATGGACTCACAGTGTGTCCACTGACCCCACTTCCAGTGTCCTGGTGATGGGTTTTACTGTCTGCCTGTCTGTTTGTCCTCTTGCAATGACATGAACGACTGTCGGGTCATGAGGATGAGATGCACTGTAGCAGCTCACACATGTCCAGGTTTCGATCTACCGGTGCCGGGGTTCCCATGTCTGTCTGCATCCTGACCACGTGTGTGATGGATTCCTGCACTGTAAGCAGCAGGATGATGAACGGTTCTGTAATCACCTGTGTCCCAAGAAAATGCACGTGCCAGGGTTTGTCGTTTCATTGCAGCAGAAATTTCGTTCAACACAGAGCGAGGTTTTCCTGACGTGCGTTATTTGGATGCCAGCGACAGTGGACTGAGCCGGAACGGTCTGTGGAACAATTACCATGTTAGCGTTTTTCTGGCTCTTCGACGTTGTGAAACTCATCTCCCTCTCCTCTTCCCTCTCTCTTTCCCCTCGTTATCTCACTTGGGTCCAATTTTATGACCACAGGTCAGTTCAAATCCTCTCTTCCCCTGGACAAGTAACCCTGACCACATTTTAGATGTCAGTTACAACCTCATCCCCTCATCACACCACAGAACTGTTGAAAGATGTGAATCATCTCAAGGTGTTGCTGCTGAAGTCCCCCCTGACTGAAGTGTTTGAAGGCCCACAGATTGTCAGATTCAGCAGCCCCACACAAAGCTCCATGCGGTCAACTGGTGGTCTCCTCACTGACCGTCCTCGAACCTGTCCACAGAGTGGCCTGCAGCGGGTGACTGGCGTTTGCCCACACCCACAGCTACAGACACTGGACGTGACAGGATGTGACCTGCACCACTTCCCCCCATCACTGGCTCATCCCCCTCTCCCTCCCTGTTTACACTCTGTACAATACAAGACCTGCCCACACTGTGTTGCCCTCAGAACTTTGCCTGCAGACTTGCTTCTTTTCCACCCTCCAGAACTGCCACTCCCCCTCCCCTCTCCTCTCCTCCTGTCACAATCTGTGGGATCACCCCTCTACGTGCTGTGACTGCCATCCTGGGCCGCTGTCACCTTGCTGTTGGCAATGGAGTAAACCTCTTCTTCCTGCTGCTGGCGTGGAGATCGGGAGAAGAGAAGCAGGTGTGCTGTCTTTGTGTGTCAGTTGTCCATGTCCAACTTGCTGATGGGGGTGTATCTGTTTGGAGTGTGTGTGGCTGACCAGGTGTGTACTGGGGGGGAGTATCTGTGGGTAGACAGGTGGTGGAAATGAAGGTACAGTCCCCTGGGTTGTTCCCTGTGCAGCTTTCTGTACCTGTTCTGTGTCCAGGTGTCCTGCCTTGATCCTGGTGTGTCTGACAGTGGGTCACTGTGTTCAACCTGGCCAGGCCAGACCTACAGGTGTGGGGCACGCAGGCAGGTGGTGACGTCCAGCGTCCTGTGTTGGGTGATGGGTGTCATTCTGTCCACCACACTCCATCTCTTATCTCTCTCCTGGACGTCACAGCATCAAAGCAGTCTGTGTGTCCCCTTTCCCTTTGACCAGCACCCTGGGTGCCCATGACCATGGGGTACATGCTGTGGTCATACTGAACACACTGCTGATGGCAAGTGACAATGGCAGGTCAGGTGTACATCTACATCATCGTTCTTGCCAACCCCATCGTGTTCTGGTCAACTCTCCAAAGAGATCACACCAGCGGACTCTGCTCGCCGCAACCATTCCCATCTCAGTGACTGACGCCTGTGGCTGGTTCCTTGGTGGATGCTGTTGTCTGGTGCTGCTGATCCCGACACACCAGTACTTGCACTCACGTCATGCCTGAGGACATCCGCTCTGCGGGACAGCCTTTGTCTTTGCCATTCAACATGGCGATCAATCCGCTCCTGTACGTGTTGAACGTAGCCTTTGAGCGACGCAGACACACCCCTACACACCGTGTGCTGCAACGCTGGGAAACAAGGTGTCACAGGACAGGCGACAGGACCAAAAGGGGTCAGGTCTGAGGCCTACAAAAACAGTCACTGTGAACGGGAAATGGTACGTTTTTATTAATGACGAAAATGTTGAGCATTTCAGTTCTTGGTTAATAAAAACACTTCCATTACCTGGAGTGATGTTTGGTAGTTTGGTGCTTTCCCCTCTGATGTTCATCAGTCAACAGTCCGTCCCATTGTGCCGTTTTTTCTGCCTCTAGCATCAAAGCAGCATGCCCAACGGTCGGGTCGGTTCCTTCAATGGTTTTCCTCAGAGTGCCCTGCCACATTTTGATCGCTTGTTTAGAAAGAAAGAAGGAAAGAAGGAAGAGAGAGAGAGAGAAAGAAAGAAATGAAAAAGAAGAAGAAAAAAAAAGAAAGAGAAGGAAAGAGAAGAGAAAGAAAAGAAACTGACAACATCAAAACTAATGGATGATGATTTATTGATGTATCTTTTTTCGAGTATGAATGCAGTGTTGTTGTGGGTGAGGGGTTTTCACTCTGCGCGTTTGACACTGCTGACAGTGCATCGTCATATCATGTACGGCAGTGGGGGTTTCCTTGTGGCATGTTTTTGCTGTTCTGGTTCTGTGCGCGCGGGTTTGCAAGAGTAATCATGTGTGTGTCACCACGACGGTCCCCATGCACACACTCACATGCACACAGAGACAGTCATTTTGGCCCCACGTGCAACACCACCTTTGACTCCTTTGTTTTCAGTACAACAGTCTAGACTGCAATTTTAAATTTTCCCCCCCCCCCCGGGTTTCAAAAAATGTTCCTTTCCGTCTATTCACCGCCTCACGTTCTTTTGGCGCGAGATTTTTTTTAATGGTTTCCTCTGTTTTCCCTTTTCACAATATGTCATTGAAGAAGATGTCACAACATCATAACTTTTCCCCCCCCTTCATACAAATTCTTCATACTTTTTTTGTTGTTGCAGAAATGCTGCAGGTCACACTGACTCTCTTTCATTTGCGCCATTTTACAAACTCTTTTCCACAGTCCTACAGACGCCCACCTGGCCTCACATAAACAACAATCCATTCTGGTTTCACTGACCTCAATCCCCCCCCCTCCCCTTTAAATTTTTCCAATGAGAAAAAAAAAACTCATTTTTTATTTTCCAATCACAACAAAAAAATGATACATTCTTTCCAAGAAGACACTCTTTTCAACTATCTAAAGTGTAGACTTCTTTCTAAGAGGCCCGATAATTCACTACAAAAAAGTGTCCTACTTTCCATAGGACATCACATCATCACATTTCCAATTATCCCATTCAAATTTCTCTTGACAGTGGACATTCTTTCCCCGTATGAGAGTTTTCCTTAATGACCATGACTCTCTTGTCTGCAACTGACAGGCCCAAACGTGTTCAAAGTAATGCCTCCAACGTATCGGATGCGGCTCCAAAAGACACAAAAGCCCCTGTTATAATCTAAATATAGCTTACTTGGAATATACTTGTGAACGATCAAGAGTCACGGATTCAATCTTACCTGACCTATCAGATGTGTGAACGGGGAGACTTTGGAAAAAATAATTCTGCATCCCGATCAAAACCAGAAAGATACAATCATAAATCGAGATCGCGATGAACAGCTCCTACTCCCCTAGGATCTACAGATGGCCAAGAAGTTAC
>JADBJO010011946.1:0-2500 GCA_016801955.1 Conus betulinus
AACACAGATTAATCAGCAACTTGCCAAAACAATTTACAACATCATCCATAGAACGCCTTACATAGAACTCACTACTATCAGCCGCAAGAATCACATCGATTTCATTGGCTTCTAGACTCCAGTTTCCAATTCGAGCATTAAAATCACCAGTTATAACTAGATGAACATCTCTTTTTTTCATATTTCTCAAGTATAAACTGTTCCAACATTTCTAGGTTATTTTTAATTTCCCTTTTTTTGTAATAATCACTGTTCATTGGATGATTGTATAAGCCAATAAACAAAACATCCTTGTCTGCATGAAAAAGTGTCCTACATAGTTTTACACAAACAATATTTTCCAGCCCAGTATCAATAGCATGAACGAATCTCTCCCACGATCTCTTTATTAATAGCACCGTCCCTCCGGATCTTCGTCCCATCTTTGACAGTTTTATACCTGGGCTATGGACAACAATAAAATCGCTAAAATATACTGAAAAATCGAAAGTAGTAAAAGTAAAAGTCTCAACAAGGCAAACAATATCAAAAGACGTAATATAATCTATGAAATCAGGGTCTGTCAATTTTGCTTGAAGCCCATCAACATTCCAAGTAATACAAGAAAGAAAATCGTGTTTATTTACATTATTACAGTGACTATTACTTGTTTGGCGAACTAGCATGTGTATTTGTATTGTGTTTGCGTGAACGTGAGCCCTGGCCTTGGCCTAAACTTCATTTGTTTTTATTACGGGATGAGGAGGGGCGAGAAACACGTGCATTCTTCTTAGCCCACGTATCAGGTAAGTGGGTTGTCGCTCACTCGCCTTTCCCTTCTGTCCTTTGACAGAAACGCCGGCGGAGACACCTTCATCGCTAGTAGAGGGGGGATGGGGGTGAGAACGAAAGGGGATGGTGAGAAATGGGCAGGTGAAATGACGCAAGGGGAATCCCCTTCATTGCCTCCTAACTGGATTTTGAAGGGGGGGAATCAATGGGGGTATCCCCCTTACTGAGAGAAGAATCGTTAACTGGAAGTGACACCCGGGGTGGGGGGGGGTGGGAATATCTTCTTGAGGAACAACTGTCTGGCGCTCCACTGCGCTAGTAAAAATGGAAGATGTCCCAAATGTGGTAGTGTTCCTCGAGCTCTCTGCTGCACTCCGCGGTGGGGCTTCACGTTGCGGCTTCACATGCAATTTTCCCTTGTGGAATAGCACGCCTAGATAAGCAAGAAACACATCTGTTGCACGGACAGTTTTCACGTGGGAAGATTTTGTAGTGGAAAATGGCTTACAATGTTTATATTTTGAAGCACAAATTCGAGCACAAAACCTGCCTATTCTGGCCCGCCAGAGTTCCAAAGAGACCATCATGCTACATATTCATGTCACACAATACGACCGCAACCTACTTGCAGCACAAACACACTGTCCAGTCCGAAGCAGATAAGCAACTCATACTTTCAGCACAGGTCGAACATGACATCCTACTCTGTCGCCATCTTGAACGTGTCCCCCCCGTGTGTGTGTGTGTGTGTGTGTGTGTGTGTGTGTGTGTGTGTGTGTGTGTGTGTGAGAGAGAGAGAGAGAGAGAGAGAGAGAGAGAGAGAGAGAGAGAGAGAGAGAGAGAGAGAGAGAGAGAGAGAGAGAAAGTAGGAAAAGTAAAAGTCTCAACAAGGCAAACAATATCAAAAGACGTAATATAATCTATGAAATCAGGGTCTGTCAACTTTGCTTGAAGCCCATCAACAACATTCCAAGTAATACAAGAAAGAAAATCGTGTTTATTTACATTATTACAGTGACTATTACTTGTTGGCGAACTAGCATGTGTTTGCGTGAACGTGAGCCCTGGCCTTGGCCTAAACTTCATTTGTTTTTATTACGGGATGAGGAGGGGCGAGAAACACGTGCATTCTTCTTAGCCCACGTATCAGGTAAGTTGGGTTGTCGCTCACTCGCCTTTCCCTTCTGTCCTTTGACAGAAAACGCCGGCGGAGACACCTTCATCGCTAGTAGAGGGGGGATGGGGGTGAGAACGAAAGGGGGATGGTGAGAAATGGGCAGGTGAAATGACGCAAGGGGAATCCCCTTCATTGCCTCCTAACTGGATTTTGAAAAGGGGGGGAATCAATGGGGGTATCCCCCTTACTGAGAGAAGGATCGTTAACTGGAAGTGACACCGGGGTGGGGTGGGGGTGGGAATATCTTCTTGAGGAACAACTGTCTGGCGCTCCACTGCGCTAGTAAAAATGGAAGATGTCCCAAATGTGGTAGCGTTCCTCGAGCTCTCCCTGCTGCACTCCGCGGTGGGGCTTCACGTTGCGGCTTCACATGCAATTTTCCCTTGTGGAAATATCCAAACTTTCCCCCTCCCCTTTCAGCTGTCTCAGCTGTGCGGATTGCCTACGGGTCAAGTCCTGTGCTACCGTCAGTTGATCATGTTTCATATCAGCCCGAGCCTCCTGATTTGTCATCAGGCGCATGAGGTCCCCCCATCTTTGGAACTTAGCAAT
>JADBJO010011946.1:7500-28326 GCA_016801955.1 Conus betulinus
CGTGTCAGTGACAGATCCAAAATTTTCACCCCTGGAAATGCCATCGCATTCTCGGTCACAAAGCTTGTAAAAGGATTATTGCATAAGAAAAATGATTTCAGGGTTAGACTACTCGCAAAATTTGAAGAGGAATATTGACAAGTCTATTACTGCTGATATCAAGGTTATGAGATTAGATAACGTTATGTTGGAAATATTTGTTAGCTGACAGTTCGCAAGATTGAGGTAGATCAGCATTTTATTGGCAAAGAGTTCAGTCATTTTCATGCCACTACCATTCACATTCAAGTACCGCACTTCAGGATAGCTGAGCAGGGAAAGATCTCAGGCAGGTGAAGGCCAGACCGTGACAAACACAATGCTCTGGGCACTGCAGATCACACAGTAACTCGTCGTCCTGTCTGGGACATTGGCTGATACCATCACACACCTGGTTTGGGTGTACGCAAACCTGGGAATCAAAACAGCGATAATGGACAGGGCAGACATAGCTGTCACAGTCAGCTTCATCTTCATGGTCTGGACAGTCGTAAAACCCGTTACACTTGGTAAATGTGGGCAAACATAACTCCTCGTGTGCGCACTGATAGTGGGTCTCCGGACACACCCGGCTGGAGGATGATAGTCTGTCCTGCACGGTGCGGAGAGGTGTTATGATGGTGGTGCTATTTCTTGCGAAGTCAATGACAACAGGAAGGGGGGGGGTATCTCTGTATTTGTCCGACAGATGCTGTTTCATAGGACACCTGTTTTTCGTCTTCTTCATTAACACAATCCACTTGACCATCACACCACTGCACTGTTGTGTAGCACTGCAAAAAATTGTCCCATGCACTGTAAAAATTATCCCATCAGTTGTCACATTTGATCGTCATGGAATGACACACAAAAATTAAGCATATGGTAAATTACATTCAATTGTAACGTGCTTGTAAACAACACTGTTTACTTTTACATCACTCTGCGGCTAATAAACACTAAATCTTTGCGGATTTTTTATCCGTATCTCTTTGAAACACTTGTATGGATTGTTAACCTAAAATCGATAATCATTTTCATATTCACTCTAATATACTGTATAATAGTATGTAGTAATTAGTTACTGTATTCAGTATCAAATACAGTATGAACACAACGATGAAATGTATTACAGATCACAATTCACTTATCTAATGATGGGTAATACTGGTCGGCTTGAAAAGTGCATATGTCTGACTATACCTGTGTAATGGTTCCACACTTGTGAACATAGTGCTCCTGACAAGGAGAAAAGACACAGAATGACTCGTCACTGTCGTCGCCACAATCCTGCCGGTGGTCACATACGAAAGCATAAGGCACTCGCCCATTTCCTGACGCACATGCGTAAGAAGGAGGAAGTGATGTCATCCCTTGAACAGGACAGGAAGAAGCGAAAGGAATATCCCAGTTATAGGTGTGTGCACCAAACCGCACATCATCCATGCCCCAGCAGACACTGCGAACGTCACAGGCCAAAAATGAATGTATTTTTGTGGTTGAGAGGACAAGAAATAAAACGTGAGGTGAGAGATACTGCGCTCATATTCAGTGAGGCAGACTTCACTCTCACTGTCCTGTTAATCGGTGTGTTGACCTTGCACAAGAAATAAGAAATGTATTTTCCATGCTCATTACAGTCCCATATTAGAAATGCCGTGGTCCAATGATACTCATTTAGACCGTGTTTAGTGTATGAAAGTGTTCTTCCCAGTCCACCACACTTGTAAATGAATCAAGAATTGCTTAAATTTGTCTGCTTTCAAGAGGTGAGCTACGGTTCCATCTGTCCATACTAAGCTCTCTGTGTAACTAGAGAAAAGTAAAAATGAATCAAAATGTAGAAGCAGTATTGCTACTATGATCAAAAGTTAGTCACTATTCATTGATGGCCTCGATTCCACTCCCACCCCACCCTCTTGCTACTAGCAACTGCTTTTCTTTACGTATTTGTTACATCTCTCTCTCTCTCTCTCTCTCTCTCTCTCTCTCTCTCTCTCTCTCTCTCTCTCTCTCTCTCTCTCTCTCTCTCTCTCTCTGCGTGTCTCTCTCTCTCTCTCTGAATCGACTATAATTGCGTGTAGTAGTACTGTTGAATCGACTATAATTAGTAGTAGTACTGTCAGCATGTGTGTGTGTGTGTGTGTGTGTGTGTGTGTGTGTGTGTGTGTGTGTGTGTGTGTGTGTGTGTGTGTGTGCGTGCGTGCGTGCGTGCGTGCGTGTGTGTGTGTGTGTGTGTGTGTGTGTGTGTGTGTGTGTGTGTGTGTGTGTGTGTGTGTGTGTGTGTGTGTGTGTGTGTGTGTGTGTGTGTGTGTGTGTGTGTGTGTGTGTGTGTGTGTGTGTGTGTGTGTGTGTGTGTGTGTGTGTGTGTTTGTGTGCGTGTGTGTTTGTGAGAGAGAGAGAGAGAGAGAGAGGAGAGAGAGAGAGAGAGAGAGAGAGAGAGAGAGAGAGAGAGAGAGAGAGAGAGAGAGAGAGAGAGAGAGAGAGAGAGAGAGATTAGACTGAACTGATTGGAACTGACAGACCAACGAATTCAAGCACACAGTGATCCATGCGAATCATTACATCAATGGCAACGATGAGGTCGGTGAAATCAGTCCAATTTTGACGTCATACTGGTGAGTCTTCCACAGAATACTGAGGAACTCTGAGATATTATCCCGTGCTTTGAAACTTGCCAACAGCGCCCCTTTTTTTCTGGCACAAAGCGTTAGCTTGCAGGTGAGACACGTCTGTCCTCCATCCCAAAATGTAGCACTTGCCTCCAACCTCGAATCCTTCCTGGTGAAACAAAGGTATTGATGATCATTCTATTATTTGTAAATTATTTTGTGTATCAGGCAGGAGACAGTGAAACTAACCCACATTGTGTTTGGGAGAAACCTGAAAAACAAGCAAGAAAGAGAACGTCACAATCCAATCCAAGAAACTGGTTGAAGCCAGAATTTTGTGTACATGAATGAGCAAATTATTTGGCTCTCATGTCACCTATGGATCAGTCTTGACCGTTTCATTCTTTTTCAAGCGAATCCAATTCTGGTATAAAACACACACACACACACACACACACACACACACACACACACACACACACACACACACACACACACACAGACACACACAGAGAGAGAGAGAGAGAGAGAGAGAGAGAGAGAGAGAGAGAGAGAGAGAGAGAGAGAGAGAGAGAGAGAGAGAGAGAGAGAGAGAGAGAGAGCTGTGATATCCTTTAACGTCCTAATAAAAGACCTAAATTTATCTGTTGAAAATTCTGATCATATCTCTATAAGCCACTGACCCCATCTCTACTGGACACTGACCCTATCCATTCTGGCCATGACCCTACCTATATTGACCACTGACTTCATCTCTACTGACCACTGACCCTGTTTCTTTTAACCATTGACCATGTCTCTATTGATCACTCATCCTGTCTCTATTGACCACTGCCCCTTTCTCTACTGACCTTACCCTATCTCTATTAACCATCAACCATGTCTCTATTGATCACTCATCCTGTCTCTACTGACCACTGACACTGTCTCTATTGACCATTGACCCCTCTCTCTATTGACCGCTGACCCTATTTCTATTGACATTGACCCTGTCTCTATTGACCACAGACCTTCTCTCTATTGACCACTGACCCTGTCTCTATTGACTATTGACCCTTCTCTGTGACCACTGTCCCTATCTCTATTGACATTGACCCTGTCTCTATTGACCAGAGACCGTCTCTATTGACCACAGATCCTGTCTCTGTTGACCACTGACGCTATCTCTATTGACTATTGACCTTCTCCATTGACCACTGACCTATATCTCTATTGACATTGACTCTGTCTCTAATGACCACAGATCCTGTCTTCATTGACCACAGACCCTGTGTGTCTATTGACCACTGACTCATCTTTATTGACCATTGACCCTTCTCTATTGACCACTGACCCTGTCTCTATTGAACACTGACCCTATCTCTATTGATCATTGACTTAGCCTCTATTAACCATAGACCCTGTCTCTATTGACTACTGACCTATCTCTATTAATCATTGACCCTGTCTCTATTGACCACTGACCCTGTCTCTATTGACCACTGACCCTGCCTACTGACCATTGACCCTGTCTCTAATGACCACTGACCCTGTCTCTATTGACCACTGACCCTGCCTATTGACCATTGACTTTGTCTCTACTGACCACTGACCCTGCCTGTACCGATCACTGACCCTGTCTCTATTGACATTGGCCCTGTCTCTGTTGACCACTGACCCTGTCTCTATTGACCACCGACCCTGTCTCTATTGACTATTGACCCTTCTCTGTTGACCACTGACCCTATCTCTATTGACATTGACCCTGTCTCTATTGACCAGAGACCGTCCCTATTGACCACAGACCCTGTCTCTGTTGACCACTGACGCTATCTCCATTGACCATTGACCTTCTCCATTGACTACTGACCCTATCTCTATTGATACTGACTCTGTCTCTAATGACCACAGATCCCGTCTCCATTGACCACAGACCCTGTCTCTATTGACCACTGACTCATCTTTATTGACCATTGACCCTTCTCTGAACTTGAACACTGACCCTGTCTCTATTAATCATTGACTTTGTCTCTATTAATCACAGACCCTGTCTATTGACTACTGACCCTATCTCTATTGACCATTGACTCTGTCTCTACTGACCACTGACCCTTTCTCTATTGACCACTGACCCTGTCTCTATTGACCACTGACCCTGCCTGTTGACCATTGATCCTGTCTCTACTGACCACTGACCCTGTCTCTATTGACCACTGACCCTGTCTCTATTGACCACTGACCCTGTCTCTATTGACATTGACCCTATCTATACTGAATATTGACCCTGCCTCTTTCGATCAATGACCCCTCTCTATCGACCACTGACCCTATCTGTATTGACCAGTCACCCTATCTCTACTAAATATTGACCCTATCTCTAATGACCACTGACCCTGTCTCTATCGACTACTGACCCTCTCTATCGACCACTGACCCTATCTGTATTGACCAGTCACCCTATCTCTACTAAATATTGACCCTATCTCTAATGACCATGACCCTGTCTCTATCGACTACTGACCCTGTCTCTATTGACCACTGACCCTATCTCTAATGAATACTGACCCTGTCTCTATCGACTACTGACCCTGTCTCTATCGACCACTGACCCTGTCTCTATTGGCCGTTGATCCTGTCTCTATTGACCACTGACCCTGTCTCCACTGACCACTGACCCTGTCTCTATTGACCACTGACCCTGTCTCTATTGACCACTGACCCTGTCTTTATTGACCACTGAAACTGTCTCTATTGACCAATGGCCCTTCTCTATTGACCACTGACCCTATTTTTATTGACATTGACCCTGTCTCTATTGACTACAGACCCTGTCTCTATTGACCACTGACCCTGTCTCTATCGACCACTGACCCTGCCTCCATTGACCACTGACCCTGTCTCTATTGACTACAGACCCTGTCTCTATTGACCACTGACCCTGTCTCTATCGACCATTGACCCTGCCTCCATTGATCACTGACCCTGTCTTTATTGACCACTGACCCTACTCTACTGAATATGGACCCTGTCTCTATCGACATCGATCCTGTTTCTATTGACAGTTGACCTTATCTCTACTGACCACTGACCCTATCTCTGCTGACCCCTGACCATATCTCTGCTGACCACTGACCCTGTCTCTATTCACCACTGACCTGTCTCCACTGACCACTGATCCTGTCTCTGTTGACCACTGACCGTGTCTCCATGGACCACTGACCTGTCTCTGTTAACTGACCCTGTTTCTATTGATCACTGACCCTGTCTCTATTGACCAGTGACCCTGTCTCTATTGACCACTTGTTGTCTCGTTTGTCATGTCTTTAGATGGATTCTCCGTCTCCTCGGCAAAGGTGGCAGTACGTCGCAGGTCCTCCAGTCCTCCGTAGAGCTTCCGGGCCACTGGGATTGGGTCGGGCCAGGTTTTCTCTCGAAGAGCTTGTTGGAGCGGGCAGGACTGCAGCAGATGTTCTGTTGTCTGGCTGCCTGTTCTGCAGGGGCACTGCTCTGTTTTGCCGATACGGAGTTTACAGAATAGATGGTGTTTCAGGCGATTGTTGTCTGCCCTGAGCCTGAAGATGACTACCTGCTCTCGTCGAGTCAGCAGGTAGTACGGGTCTGCTCTGTTGTGGCGTGGATGCTGCGGCTTCCACTTGTTCTGCAGCCTGGCCTTGATGATGTTCCTGGATTCGGTGACGCTGGTAGGGCTGTCCATTTGCTCCTTTGTAGTGCCCTCCTTTGCCAGGGAGTCAGCAGTCTCATTGCCGAGCACGTTGCAGTGAGAGGGAATCCACTGCAGGGTGACTGTGTGACTTGTGCAAAGAGAGGCGAGATATGAGGACAGATCGTTGAGCTCTGGATCTCTGTTGGACTGCAGGGCCTGCAAGATGGACAGGGCGCCGGTCAGGAAGACACAAAGTGACCACTAACCCTATCTATTTGCCACCAGCCTTATCTCTGTCGGCACTGACCCTGTCTCTATTGACTATTGACCCGGTACTTATTTACCACTGACGCTGTCTCTACCTGCCACTGACAATATCTATTTGCCACTGATCTTATCTCTTTTGGCCTCTGACCCTATCCATTGGCCACGGACCATATCTCTATTGCCACTGACCCTATCTGTCTTGGCTACTGACCCTAATTCTCTTTGCCATTGACCCTACATCTATTGAACACTGACCATTGATCCTAATTCTATTAGCTACTGACCCTAATTCTCTTGCCATTGATCCTAACTCTATTGAACACTGACTCTATTGGCCATTGATCCTAATTCCACTGGCCAGTGACCCTTTCTTTATTGGCCACTGACCTTATCTCTACTGTCTCTGACCCTATCTCTATTGGACACTGACCCTATCGCCATTGGCCACTGACCCTATCTCTATTGGCCACTGACCTTACTCTATAGGCCACTGACCCTATCTCTATTGGCCATTGATCCTATTTTTTTATTGGCCACTGACCCTATCTGTATTGGCTACTGACCCTAATTCTCTTTGCCATTGACCCTATCTCTATTGAACACTGACTATTGAACATTGATCCTAATTCCACTGACCAGTGGCCCTTTCTCTAAGGGCCACTGACCTTATCTTTACTAATCTCTGAACCTATCTCAATTGGCCATTGACCCTATCTCTACTGGCCACTGACCTTATCTCTACTGGTCTCTGTCCCTGTCTCAATTGGCCACTGACCCTATCTCTATTGGCCACTGACCCTATCTCTATTGGCCACTGCCCTTACTCCATTGGCCTCTGACCCTATCTCAATTGGCCACTGACCCTATCTCTATTGGCAACTGACCCTATCTCTATTGGCCACTGACCTTATCTCTATTGGCCACTGCCCTTACTCCATTGGTCTCTGGCCCTATTTCAATTGGCCACTGACCCTATCTCTACTGGCCACTGACCTTATCTCTACTGGTCTCTGTCCCTATCTCAATTGGCCACTGACCCTATCTCTATTGGCCACTGACCCTATCTCTATTGGCCACTGCCCTTACTCATTGGTCTCTGACCCTATCTCAATTGGCCACTGACCCTATCTCAATTGGCCACTGACCCTATCTCAATCGGCCACTGACCTTATCTCCATTGGCCACTGACCATATCTCCATTGGCCACTGACTCCATCTCTACTGGCCACTGACCTTATTTCTATCGGCAACTGACCCTATCTCTATTGGCAACTGACCCTATCCCTCTGGCCACCGATACTCATCATTATTGGTCACTGACCCTATCTCTATTGGCCACTGACACTCATTATTGGTCACTGACCCTATCTGCCACTGACACTCATTATTGGTCACTGACCCGGGTGGGGAGGGGGGGGGGGGGGGGGGGGGGGGGGGGGGGGGATGATATGTCACGTCGGCCTACTTTCAATGATTGCAAAGTTTTCGATATGGCAGCGCCCAGAAAACTCGTGTACCCCCTGGGTTTAAATGCGCTTTTCTCTTTTTTTAAGATTTAACCTACGAATACACTTTATACAGCGCCAACGACGTAAACCGGTTGTCTTTCATCAAAATGTGGCTATGCCGCCTGTATCTAAAATTGGGTGGTCGATTCTGTTCACAGTGTTTACACCAGTGTTTCATCGTCGCTCCAGCATGAAAAGGAAAACGATGTTGGATCAGCAATCTATGGTTTTATGGACAACGAAAGAAAACCACAGTGAACTCCTATATGAATAAATTGTTCTCAATGTTGTAGCATGCTTTCAACTTTTATATGTGCAGAAAAAACATTTCCATGAATGTTAATCACTTTCTGCATGAAGCAGTCAATTCTGGAACGCAGTCTTGCCTTGGCCAGATATGGAATGTACGTATGATTTTGATACACACAAAAAAAAATTGTAAGTACCCCAGCTATTTGCTTACCTCTCCACACAGCCATTTGCCTGAAGCTGGTCACATAGCCTAACATAATATGACGTCATTTTCTACTAGTTTTCAATGCGGCAGAAAGGTCTGTCACTTAGTCCTAGGGTTCCCTGTGACAATTTCGGCCAAATCAAACAGTTAGATCACATTCTGACCAGTTCCGGTT
The DNA here is from genome assembly GCA_016801955.1 of Conus betulinus. Taxonomy (NCBI): domain Eukaryota; kingdom Metazoa; phylum Mollusca; class Gastropoda; order Neogastropoda; family Conidae; genus Conus; species Conus betulinus. Next base: position 16,181 of record JADBJO010011946.1, read on the forward strand.
GGCAGCTGCAACCTTCGAGAGTATTTGCTGATTTTCAGACACAATTGGCCCATCCCCTGCCATCTTGCAAGCATATAGCTTGCCACAGGTAAAGTCCACGGCACAAAACTGTTCTGTGGTGACTGAAACTCCCAAAACAGCAAGTGCGTGATTTGGATCATTGAGTTTTACATGATGAAAGTTCATTAGGAAAGGACTCAAAATCATTATTACATCTCTACGGTAGCCGTTATAAATTCGCCCAACCTACACGCAATTTCGTCCAAGCTGTGTATACAATTTCGTCCTAAGACAGAGAACACTACTCTGCCTTTGGAGCAAGTTATATCGTGACCAACTCACCAAGATGCGAGTATGGCTCGAGTGTCTTTGAGATTGGCAGATATATAACTCAGATGAAGAGAGAGAGAGAGAGAGAGAGAGAGAGAGAGAGAGAGAGAGAGAGAGAGAGAGAGAGAGAGAGAGAGAGAGAGGAAGGAATAGTGTTTCATGCAGAAGACATTCAAAACAAAAAACTGGGCTTGAAACAACGAAAACACTAGTATTGTAGTAGATAACGTCAAGTTGTCTACTATTTTTCTTAACAGGAATGTCATGGGGAATATCCTGTTGTTTTTTTTCTTTCGTTTTCGTTCGTTCTTTTTCTTTTCTTTTCTTTCAGTTCAGTCAACATAAAGTAAGGATGGAAGCAGGGATGGGAACAGGGATGGAAGCAGGGGGGGTGGAAGCAGGGATGGTAGCAGGAATGGAAGCAGGGATGGAAGCAGGGATGAGAGCAGGGATGGTAGCAGGGATGGTAGCAGGGATGGAAGCAGGGATGGTAGCAGGGATGGTAGCAGGGATGGAAGCAGGGATGGAAGCAGGGATGGAAACAGGGGTGGAAGCAGAGATGGAAGCAGGGATGGAAACAGGGATGGAAACAGGGGTGGAAGCAGAGATGGAAGCAGGGATGAAAGCAGGGATGGAAGCAGGGATCAGAACAAGGATGGAAGCAGGGATGGGAGCAGGGATGGAAGCAGGGGTGGAAGCAGGGATGGGAGCAGGGGTGGAAGCAGGGATGGAAGCAGGGATGAGAGCAGGGTGTGGAAGAAGGGATGGGAAGCAGGGATGGAAGCAGGGATGGAAGCAGGAATGGGAGTAGGGATGAGAGCATGGGTGGAAGCAGGGATGTGAGCAGGGATGGAAGCAGGGATGGGAGTAGCGGTGGAAGCAGGGATGTGAGCATGGGTAGAAGCAGGAATGGGAACCGGGATGGGAGAAGGGATGGAAGCAGAGATAGGAGCAGGGATGGGAGCAGGTGTAGAAGCAGGAATGGAAACAGGGATGAAAGCAGGGATGGAAGCAGGGGTGGAAGCAGGGACGGTAGCAGTGATGGAAGAAGGAATGGGAGCAGGGATGGGAGCAGGGATGGAAGCAGGGATGGGAGCAGGGGTGGAAGCAGGGATGGAAGCAGGGATGGAAGCAGGAGTGGGAAGCAGGGATGGAAGCAGGGATGGAAGCAGGGATGGGGAGCAGAGATGGAAGCAGGGATGGGAGCAGAGATGGAAGCAGGGATGGGAGCAGAGATGGAAGCAGGGATGGGAGCAGGGGTGGAAACAGGGATGGAAGCAGGGGTGGAAGCAGGGATGGAAGCAGGGATGGAAGCAGGAGTGGAAGCAGGGATGGAAGCAGGGATGGAAGCAGGAATGGGAGCATGGTTGGAAGCAGCGATGGAAGCAGGGATGGAAGATGAGATAGGAACAGGGCTGGAAGCAGGGATGGGAGCAGGGATGGAAGGAGGGATGGAAGCAGGGTTTGGAGCAGGGGTGGAAGCAGGAATGGCAGCAGGGATGGAAGCAGGGAAGGAGCAGGTGTGGAAGCAGGATGGGAGCATGGGTGGAAGCAGAGATGTAAGCAGGGATGGTATCAGGGGTGGAAGTAGGGATGGGAGCAAAGTTGGAAACAGGGATTGGAGCATGAATGGATGCAGGTATGGGAGCATGGGTGGAAGCAGAGATGGAAGCAGGGATTTGAGCATGGGTGGAAGCAGGGATGGCAGCAGGGATGGTAGCAGGAACAGGAGCAGGGTTGGAAACCGAGATGGAAACAGGGATGGGAGCATGGGTGGAAACAGGAATGGAAACAGGGATGGGAGCATAGGTGCAAACAGGGATGGAAGCAGGGGTGGAAGCAGGGCTGGAAGCATGGGTGGAAGCAGGGATGTGAGTAGGGAAGGAAGAGGAGATTGGAGCAGGGCTGGAAGCAGGGATGGAAACAGGGATAGGAGCAGGTGTGGAAGCAGGGATGGTAGTAGTAGTGGAAGTAGGGATGGGAGAAGGGGTGGAAGCAGGGGATGCAGCAGGGACGGAAGCAGGAATGGGAGCAGGGATGGAAACCGGGATGGAAACAGGGATTGGAGCATGGGTGGAAGCAGGAATGGAAGCAGGGATGGGTGCATGGATGGAAACAGGGATGGAAGCAGGGGTGGAAGCAGGGGTTGAAGCAGGGGTGGAAGCAGGGGTGGAAACAGGGAGGGAAGCAGGGATGGGAGCAGGGGTGGAAGTAGGAATGGGAGCAGTGGTTTAAGCAGGGATTGGAGCAGGGATAGAAGCAGGGATGGAAACAGGGATGGAAGCGAGGATGGGAGCAGGGATGGGCAGCAGAATTGGGAGCAGGATGGAAGCAGGGATAGAAGTAGGGGTGGAAGCAGGGCTGAAAACAGGGATGGGAAGATGGGTGGAAACAGGGATGGAAGTAGGGATGGGAGCAGGGGTGGAAGCAGGGATGGGAGCAGGGTGGAAGCAGGGAGGGAAGTAGGATGGAAGCAGGGAGGGAAGTAGGACGGAAGCAGGGATGGGAGCAGGGGTGGAAGCAGCGATGGGGAGCAGGGGTGGACGCAGGGGTGGAAGCAGGGAGGGAAGTAGGATGGAAGCAGGGAGGGAAGTAGGACGGAAGCAGGGATGGGAGCAGGGGTGGAAGCAGGGAGGGAAGTAGGATGGAAGCAGGGAGGGAAGTAGGACGGAAGCAGGGATGGGAGCAGGGGTGGAAGCAGGGATGGGAGCAGGGATGGAAGCTGGGATGGAAGCAGGGATGGAAGCTGGGATGGAAGCAGGGATGGAAGCTGAGATGGAAGCAGGGATGGGAGCAGGAATGGGAGCAGGGATGGAAGCAGGGATGGAAGCAGGGATGGGAGCAGGGATGGAAGCTGGGATGGAAGCAGGGATGGAAGTAGGGGTGGAAGCAGGGATGGAAGCAGGGATGGAAGCAGGGATGGGAACAGGGATGGAAGCAGGGATGGGAGCAGGAATGGAATTAGAAGTCCCTGCAGTCATGCCAACTCCTCTGCCGTGATCGGCAAAAGTGAAAAGGTCATCTGCTGAAATGGGGGCCTGAGCCACAGTGTCCATGCTGATGGAGGCTTCACTGTCCAAGCTGATGAAGGCTTCTGTGTCTGTGCTGATGGAGGCTTCTATGTTCATGCTGAAAGTGGCTTCATGTCCATGCTAAGTGGAGGTTTCTGTGTCCATGCTGATAGAGGCTTCTGTGTCCGTGCTGATACAGGCTTCTATGTCCATGCTTAGAGAGGCTTCTATGTCCATACTGATAGAGGCTTGTATGTTCATGTTCATGGAGGCTTCTGTGTTCATGCTGATAGAGGTTTCTGTATCCATGCATATAGAGGCTTCTGTGTCTAGGCTGATAGAGGCTTCTGTGTCCATGCTGATAGAGGCTTCTGTCTCCATGCCGATAGAGGCTTCTGTCTCCATGCTGATGGAGGCTTCTATGGCCATGCTGATAGAGGCTTCCATGTCTGTGCTGATAACGGCTTCTGTGTCCATGGTGATAGAGGGCTTTGTGTCCATGCTGATAGAGGGCTTATGTGCCCGTGCTGATGGAAGCGTTTGTGTCCATTCTGTTTCCGGGATGATGGAGGATCCCATGTCCATGCTGATAGAGGCTTCTGTATTCATGCTGATAGAAGATTCTGTGTCCATGCTGATAGAGGCTTCTGTGTCCATGCTAAAAGTGGCTTTAGTATCCATGCTGATGGAGGCTTCCGTGTTCATGCTGATGGGACTTATGTGTCTATACTGAATCTGGCTTCTGCTTCTATGCTGATAGAAGCGTCTATGTCCATGCTGATAGAGGCTTTTATGTCCATGCTGATAGAGGCTTCAATGTCCATGCTGATGGAGGTTTCTGTTCCCATTCTGATAGAGGTTTCTATGTCTAGGCTGATAGAGGCTTTTGTGTCCATCCTGATACAGGCTTCTGTGTCCGTGCTGATGAAGGTTTCTGTTTCCATGCATATGGAGGCTTCACTGTCCATGCAGATGGAGGCTTCTGTGTCCATGCTGATAGAGGCTTTTTGGCCGTGCTGATGGAGGCTTCTGTGTCTATGCATATGGAGGCTTCTGTGTCTGTGCTTATGGAGGCTTCTGTGTCCATGCTGATGGTGGCTTGTATGTCCATGCTGATGGAGCTTTTGTATAAATGTAGATGGAGGCTTCCATGTCCATGCTGATGAAGGCTACTCGTCCGTGCTGATAGAGCCTTGTGTGTCCATGTCGATGAAAGCTTCTGTGTCCATGCTGATGCAGGCTTCAGTGTTAATGCTGATGGAGACTTTTGTGTCCCTGCTGATAGAGGCTTCTATGTCCATGCTGATAGAGGATTCTGTGTTCATGCTGATAGAGACTTCTATGTCCATGCTGATAGAGGCTTCTGTCTCCGTGCTGATACTTCTGTGTCCATGGAGATAAAGGCTTCTGTGTCCATGCTGATATAGGCTTCTGCGTCCGTGTTGATGGAAGCTTCTGTGTCCATGGTGATGGGGGCTGCTGTTTCCTTGCTGATGTAGATTTCTGTGTCTGCGCTGATAAAGGCTTCTGTGTCCGTGCCTATGGAGGCTTCTGTGTCCATGCTGAGGGGGCGCTTGTGCCCATGCTGATAAAGGCTTTTGTGTCCATCCTGATACAGGCTTCTGTGTCCGTGCTGATGAAGGTTTCTGTTTCCATGCATATGGAGGCTTCACTGTCCATGCTGATGGAGGCTTCTGTGTTCATGCTGATAGAGGCTTTTTGGCCGTGCTGATGGAGGCTTCTGTGTCTATGCATATGGAGGCTTCTGTGTCTGTGCTTATGGAGGCTTCTGTGTCCATGCTGATGGCGGCTCGTTTGTCCATGCTGATGGAGGTTTTTGTATAAATGTAGATGGAGACTTCTATTTCCATGCTGATGAAGGTTACTCGTCCATGCTGATAGAGCCTTCTGTGTCCATGTTGGTGGAAGCTTTCTGTGTCCATGCTGATGCAGGCTACAGTGTTAATGCTGATGGAGGCTTTTGTGTCCATGCTGATAAAGCCTGTGTCCGTGTTGATAGAGGCTTCTGTGTCCGTGCTGATGGAGACATTTGTGACTGTGCTGATAGAGGCTTCTGTGACAATGCTGATAAAGGCTTCTGTGTCCATGCTGATAAAGGCTTGTGTGTCCGTGCTGGGGAGGCTTCTGTGACTGTACTTATAGAGGCTTCTGTGTCCATGGTATTGGGGGCTGCTGTTTTTCTGCTGATGTAGATTTCTGTGTCTGTGCTGATAGAGGCTTCTATGCCCCTGCCTATGGAGGCTTCCGTGTCCATGCTGAGGGGGCGTATGTGTCCATGCTGATAGAGGCTTCTGTGTCCATGCTGTTGGAGGCTTCTGTGTGCATGCTAATGAAGGCTTCTACGTCAATGCTGATAGAGGCTTCTATGTCCATGATGATAGAGGATTCTGTGTTCATGCTGATAGAGACTTCTGTGTCCATGCTGATAGAGGCTTCTGTGTCCGTGCTGATAGAGGCTTCTGTGTCCATGCTGATAAAGGCTTCAGTGCCAATGCTGATAGACGCTTCTGTGTCCATGCATGATAGAGGCTTCTATGTCCATGATGATGGAGGCTTCTATGTCCATGCTGATAAAGGCTTCTGTGACCATGCTGATGGAGGCTTGTGTGTCCACGCTGATAGTGGCCTCTGTATCCATGCTGCTAGAGGCTTCTGTGTCCATGCTGATGGAGGCTTCTGTGTCCACGCTGATAATGGCCTCTGTATCCTTGCTGCTAGAGGCTTCTGTGTCCATGCTGTTGGAGGCTTCTGTGTGCATGCTAATGAAGGCTTCTATATCAATGCTGATGGAGGCTTCTGTGTCCATGCTGCTAGAGGCTTCTGTGTCCATGCTGATGGAGGTTTGTGCATGCCAATGAAGGCTTCTATGTCAATGCTGATGGAGGCTTCTGGTCCTTGCTGATAGAGGCTTCTATGACCATGTTGATGGAGGCTTCTGTGTACATGCTGATGGTGGCTTCCATGTCCATGCTGATGAAGGCGTCTGTGTCCATGCTATTGGAGGCCTGTATGACCCTGCTGATAAAGGCTTCTATTACCATGCTGATGGAGGCGTCTGGTCCGTGTTGATGGAGGCTTTTATGTGCATGCTGATGGAGGCTTCTATGTCCGTGCTGATGGATGCTTCTACGTCCATGCTGATTGATGCTTCTGTGTCCTTGGTGATGGGGGCTTCTATGTCCATGCTGATGGAGGCTTCTATGTCCATGCTGATAGAGGCTTCTGTGTCCGTGCTGATGGAGGCTTTCGAAATACCGCTACAAATACTGCTATCTGACCAGGAGTTACATGTTAGTGAGTTGTTTGTCTATTGGAGATTGTCCCTCCCTTGGAGTCTATAAGTATAAGCTTGTGAAAAGTTCATTTTGAGAAGCATTTATTATTCACCATTCACCCACTCAAGCACATACTGTTAGTTAGGCAGAACTACCTACCACTGCAGATATGAATGCCTATCTCCCCCTATTCCTTCAATCTAAGACATAAGAGCAAGCTTTGTTTATAATTGAATGATATATATATATATATATATATATATATATATATATATATATATATATATATATATATATATATATATATATATATAGTTTCATTTTAAATTGTATATTCTCCAATAAAATTTTCGCTTAAAAAGCTTCTTCAGTACTGGCAACTGTTTATAGAAGCACACTGTATATATATGGTACATTACATTTAACAAGAAAACAGTTCAAGAAGTTTTGTACAAATTAGATAAACCCTTTTTCTCGTGCATTCATGTATCAACGTTCACACTCACTCTCTTGCCCAACATGTATGAGGATTTCCGTTCATCTTCGTAAACACCGGCGTATGCTTTCTCTCACTCCCACTCACCACCCTCCCACTCTCTCCCACTCCCCCCAACACCACCATCTCCACCAACGCATCAACCTGTTCACTTCCTTCAATTTCTCTCGCTCTCTTTCTCTTTCCATATATCCAACGAACTCACTCATGTTAACTTTAAAATATGTGCACCCGAATTTCCATCCATTCTCGCAACCTACCAAAGCAAACTCCAATGTCTTCAGAGGTACAGCACAACAGATCGAAACATCCTCCAAAATACAGGCAAACAACAACAAACAAACCAACCCAACAATTATGGACAGAATGCCTACATGGGGGAATATTGCAAAAAAATCAGAGGTGGGGGGGGGGGGGGTATAGAGGGGGTAGGGTGGGGGAAGGGTGGGGGGTGGGGGTGGATAAGGGCGCAGGGTAACGGCGGGGGAGGGAGAAGCCGGGGGGGGGGGGGGGGGGAGGGAAGGGGCGGGAGGGGTGGGCAGGGGGGAGAGGGGGGGGGGGGGGGGGGGTGGGCAGGGGAGAGGGGGCGGGCAGAAAACTAAGGGAAGGGGGGGGGGGGGGGGGGAGGGTCCTACAGTGAACAAGATTGGTCTTCTGTACTTTTTTTTGTTTGTAATTTTTGCAATTATCTATTAATCATCTTTTCTGGATCTTGCTGCTGTGCAAACTTCCTGCCTTGTATTGAGCTTTTCAAAATCATGCCTATATTACATATCAAGAATGTTTCCTTTCGTGGAAAGAGAGAGGGGAGGGGGTGTGTGTTTGGGAAGAAAAGGGAGAAGGCAGGGGGAGGGGGGACTGTTGTGACGGGAGGAACCGAATGCCTACGTGGGGAACGTTGGCGAAAAGGGGGGGGGGGGGGGGGGGGGGGGCAGGGGGGGGAGGAGGGGGGGTTGTTGGGTAAGGGTGCAGGTTAGCGGGGGGGGGGGGGGGGGAAAGAAAGGGGGGGGGGGGGGGGGGTTGGAATCAAAGGGAAAGGGGTATCTTAAAGAGAATAAAATTGGGCTTCTGTACTTTTTTTGCTTGCAGTTTTCCAAAATATTTATTATATCTTTCTGGATTGTTGCTGTGCATACATCCTGTCTTGTATTGAGTCCCTTGAAAATCGTACCTATATTACATATCCAGAATGTTTCCTTCTGTAACAGTTTTTTCTCTTCTCTGACATTATCGATTGCTATTATCTGCAAAAAAATCTAGTTCTTCTGAATCAGGATGGGGGACTGTGCATACGTGTTTTGATACGTTACACTTTGTTGTTTTTTTCAACTTTGTGTCCGATTTGTGATTAGCCCATCTGTATTTAAGATTTTTTTGTGGACCCAACATACAACAGATCAGGATGGATCTTACATCTTATCACGTATATTACATTTTTTGTAGTACAAGTCAAGTGTTTCCTTATATACCAGAGTCTTCCATCCCAAGCTGATTTTATGCTCTTAGTATTCTCCCCATGTTTACACGTGTCACACCTCTTTGCCTGGCAAGTAAAATAACCTGGTTCTAATTTTGGTCCGTATTCTAGATTTCTCCTGGGGACGGTAGGTTTGTAAATTTCTCCTAAATTCTTACGGCGTCTGTCAGCAGATATTATTTGATTTTTTTGAAAAACTCTCTTATTTTCTGGGTTAGAGTACAGTATTGATAAGTGTCTCCTTATTATTTCTGATTTGGATGGATACCTTGGATCATAATTTGTCACCCAGGCTATCTTTTTGTCTTTTTTGGTTTCTTTTCCTTCTGTGAGTATTGTTTTCCTATTTTTCCTAGCCCCTTTATAAAGTTCTCTTTCCGCTTTCTGATAGTCCCAACCAGACACTGTAAAATATTTACTATATTCTTCTATTCTAGTTTTAATGTATCATCCTCACTACACAGCATGCGCAGTCTAGTTCCTACACTGGAAATGAGTCCCTTGAACACAGCAGGGGAATGGCAGCTGTATGGAGGGAGGTATAGGTATATATATATATATATATATCTATATATATATATATATATATATATATATATATATATATATATATATATATATATATATATGATGAGTCCGATCCATATATATATAACATTTGTGTTGCTAACCAACAATAACTTTAAAAAAGTGCTCAACCAGGTTGGGAGCGGCATCTGTTAAAACTTTGATTAAAATGTAAATGCTAAAAACCTACAGCGCTGTTTCTTGCTGGTGCAGTCGTCAGGGTATGGGGGGGTCGGTGTTGTCGGTGTTTTTTTTATACGTGTTCGCTGTCTGCCATCACGTGCGGTCAGTGTTTTTCATGTGTTTTTGATTTCTGCTCCCTGATAGGAACTTCCATTTGTGTCTGCAATTGTAACCATTTCTATCCTAGTGTTTAGGTTGCTAATTTTGGTTTGCATAGGATCATATATTTTTCTGTTAGGCATAAATTACATCTTTTTGAAATGTTATTGTATGATGCAGCTCTTTTTAAGATTTTCCAGGATATGTTGTAGTCTATTTTTTTATCTTTGAGTTTCCAAATATATTTACTCAATTCTGTTTGATTTTTGTATCTTTCTTTGTTAAATGACTGTTTATGATTTGCATATCTAGTTTTAAACTGGTTTTCAGTGATACCTATATATGTTTCTTCAGTGTTCTCTGATTTTACAGTGGCTTGGTATACAATATTGCTGTGGAGGCATTTATTGTTTAGAGGGCACTGTTGTTTCTTGGTACAGTTGCAAGATTTCCTTTCTTCGCCCTCGTTTGTCTCTGCACTGCTTTTCGTTTTGTGGTTGAATCAATGATGTTTTTGAGATTCGGCATACATGAGTATGATAATTTGATGTTGTGCCTGTTAAATATCTTAAACAGCTTGTGCTCTTTTGGGAAAGAAGATGTCAGAATTTTAAAGAATTCTTTCCCAACGTTTGTTTTAACTCTTCCATCGTATGGGGGGTTGTACCATATGATTTTCCTTTTCCTGTTCTTCTTGTGTCTGCTCATATCATTTCTGGGTCATAGTGTAATTTGTAGTTGTAGCCACTTTGGTGTAACGCTTCTTGGTATTCAGCTGCAGTGTTGTTAAATACTGTTTCATTACATGACAGGTTAGATAATCTCTTGTTTATGCCTCTAGGTATCGTTTTGAGTATGGAAGGTGGGTGATTACTTTTGATATTTACATAGACAGGTGTGTCATTTGGTTTTTTGTATGGTTTAAATGTATGTTGGTTGAGGTCTAACGTGATGTCTAAATAATTCACTATCTTTTTGTTAGCTTCTGTGGTGATTTTTAAATTTTGGTCGTGGAAGATTTTGCACAATTCTTTTTTCTTATTTTCAATGTTTCTAGGGCTATCACTCAGTGCAGCAAGGCCATCATCTCTGTACAGTCCAATTTGTTTTCCAAGTTTATTTTGAATGTTAGATAGCATGAATAGTCCGACAAGTTCGCAGGTTTCGGCACCATCATATGATCCCATAGTGACATCAAAAGTTAAACTTTTCCTGGTGTTCTTGGTCCAAAGTCGTTTTTGCTGTGGAGTAAAGTTTTCTTTGTTTATATATATATATATATAGTGTCAGTCCCTGCACCGCTGCCCTACATCTGTTCTTTCTAGAGCCCACACCTCTTGCCAGCCCGTTCCAAAGTAACGTTAGGCCTACGGGGAAGGAAACGATATGGAAAGGGCACATGATTCCAGCGCACTTTAATTTTATTTCTCACTATCATTCAGAGTCCGACCTGATGACATCCAGTGTAGCCACAGTCGTCTTCGTCCCTGTCATAGGCACAGTCCACGAAGAGATTACAGGCCAGGTGAGGCTGAAGGCCAAGCAGTCCTTTCGAGTTGTCCATGGAGCAGTTCCACTTTCCGCTGGGAAATCTCACAGGCCTTCTGGAACTCTGAGGAAAGAGCAAGCAATCTTACGCCAACACGCGAGCGCGTACATGCACGCACGCACGCCTGCATGCACACACCACGCACGGACACATTCATTGACTGTACGCACGTAGTGTGAGTGACTGTTAATAAACACCGAAGAATATTTTTTTTTCTCGCTTCCTCCCCCTCCCTTGGTCTGTGGGTTTTTCTCTGTCACCAAAGTTACGCATATTCTGCTGTATCGATTTCTATGAGACGCAATGGAGCAACAAAACTTTGCTCGAGAAAGGACCCGTTTAGTTTTAGTGTAAATCGTAATGAAACAGCGGATCAATCTTTATCTTATTCATTTTTTTTTAACTGAGAAGTATGACACTGGGCATTTTTATCATAATCTGATTTATTTTAAAGGGAAATGCATTGATTATGATTGATTAGAATCTAGGTTATTATGTAAACCATAGCTTGAATATATCATATCTGGTGTAGATTGTGACCGGAATCCAATGAGCAAAATAACAACCATAACATAAAAACAGGGGTGGGGGTGGGGTAGGGTGGAAAGAGGGAAGGGGGTGGGGGGCGCGCTGCGGGGCTGCTGCGCTCTCCTGAGAGCGTTTTTCATTTTTTCTTCTTGCTGTCCCAGCATCTGCGCCACCTCAGAGGCAGTGCATCCACGCCACTCATTCCGACACCCCGTCCACAGCCACAGCCCGGTCGGCCCCGCCGCAGCCCCGGGGCTGGCCATCCACAGGGAGCAGTCTATGTCAAGTCTTCAAGAGACAACTCACTGGAGGAGACTCTGCACTGCTGCCGAGTCACTTCGGTAGTGTTCAGTTGCGCCTGTTCTGATCTAAAATACACAGGACACCACCTACTAAGCCCCCTACTGACAACAATAATTGCTTAGTCGCAGAGCCAGCATGAGTGAGCTCTTCCTCCAGAGGGTGCCACCACGTCCCTCCAACGACAGCCCCCATGGATTCGCCGATACCGTTGACCCCGACGGAACCAATCCAAGGCCACAGACGTGGAGAGGACATCAAAATTGAGGTCACCATGACAGCAGGGCATGAAGGGCCACAGAACTTGAGA
>JADBJO010011946.1:29725-49806 GCA_016801955.1 Conus betulinus
CGAATTTAAAGAAACAAAAAACAACGGTTTGACTATTTTCTGTATGGAGGCTGCGAGTTGCATTCCATTCCGCATATTTTTGCTTACATTTTATGTCCCTGGTTTGTTTGTGGTCTGGCACTTTGTATTTTATTATATTAGTACCACCCACAGCAACCAAGAGGGAATATTTGTATGTAGTGTAGCTTGATGCGAGTGGAGACTGGACATCTGATCGGGCGCCGCAGGTGAGCATTGCAGATCTACATTTCGAACAACTAACTCCGGTTTCTTTCATATTTCAGTGACTTGAACTGCACGATTCGCTCAACGTAAATTAATATAGCTTACTAACTTCATTGTTCCTTTCTATTCCAGATTGGGGAGCTGGAGAACAAACCTGATCAATATTAGTGATCGTTTGTTGCTCTTGTGTTGTCAGTCTGTAGTTAAGTGCAGAACAGATAGGTAAATTTTTTGGTACAAATTGTAAATGTAGTAGTAGAATAGTGAAAATGTACACGGGGGCAGACATGATATTAAATTAGAAAGGGGGAAGAAACTTGCTCAGCAAATTGAACTGGAACTTATGAGTCTATGTATCTGTTTTTTCTTTCGGGCGTTATTTTCCTTCTGAATTCTCCAAGGTTGCTACGTTTCCTATGTTCATATTTCTACACTGACTGCTTTCCCATCTACTTAATCTTCTTCTTCTTTCGACCTCTTCATTTACCGTCGCACGACGTATTCCTGGACTTCATTGTTTATCTGCTTGAAAAGAAGAACAAAAATCCAATAACCAGTGGACAGAGATATTATTGGAGAAATTGTATCGTAAAATATTCGACGTGTGTTATTTTGTTCTTTGTGCATCAAAACGAAGATGTGCTTCATCTCACCAAAACAAGGATTTTAGATGCTGCGTTTAAACGGTCCAGAAGAATACTCATTGTGGAGAGCTGTGTTTTATTTTTTCAATGCTGTGTTATGAGCTGTAAACACGGACGGTACAGAGCAACATTCTTCAGGGAGCACTGTGTTATCCTTCGCCATCTCATCGGTCGCCATCAATTTAAGGAACTGTTGTCGAGTGTGTTGACAGCTGTTTTCCACGGAGACTGAGCTGTGATCATTTGGAGATCTCCGCCATTTCGATAAGTAGATTTATGTTTGTCTTGTCCTGTGACCCCGTTAGTTTGTATATCGTCACGTGTTGTTAATAAACGTTTGTTGAATTGTAAAGTTTTGTCTGCCTTTTGGTGGTGGATGGGATATATAGCTGGTGGGTGAAAGCGCAGGAGTCAAGAGTTCAATTTAACATTTAGGAAGTCACATATATTATGTTACCCTAGACAACTCCTCTCCTTTAGAGGTATGTGACATCTTTTGGGGGCTCGTCCGGGATCTACCAGCATTCACAACCACTATATGTGCATTCGCTACCTTCTTTCTGTGGGTGGTTGGCTTGGGCCTAATATTGATCAGGCTGCTGTTCAATTCCACCAATCAAACCCTGTCTTGTGAGTATATATCGTAATGTCCATAAATACATGCAACGCAAACAGCTATCCAATATGGTGTTGTTAGATCTAGAGTATAGATCTGGTTATTTATTCTCTTAGTGTAAGCCTTACTTGTACTGAGCTGTCAGTAGTAAGCCTTGAGTAACTTGTTTCCCTGCTTGTTATACAGTGGAAATTGAGCGGTATGCTCATTGTTTCACCTACGATACCCTTGTATATCATAAACCGTTGGCGTGCTATTGCAATTATTAGTCCAAGGTGTTGACTAAGGTGGTTGCAAGTCTCATGTGAGGGAGACTGTAGATAGCATGAGGGATCTGTGTGATCCAGTAATCTCATAGGAGTTGAGACGTATTTGATGTGGAAGGGATCTGGAGATCCAGTGGTTTCACGAGTGGTGAAACAGAATTGAACTATCGTGGAGGATAGTAGTTGTATTCGTCAGAGCGAACAGTGTCGGGTGTAGCAGTACACAGAGGATTAAGCTATTGCAACAGGTAGTGATCGTGTTCGTTGGGAAGAACACCATCGTGTGTAGCAGTACACAGGAAGCTAGCTTGTTAGCTGTTATTGCGCAGAGTATTGTGCTATTGAGATTTTCCACAAGTACCTGTGGAGGAGGCACTAGTGACAGATAAATCTAATTTTGGCTATAGTATATCTTATCTTTATTGTATTATTTTGCTATTACGGTAGCTGTACTGTACACAGGTAAACTATTTTACAATGCTGAAAGATAGAAATGCAGCAAGGCATAGCCAAAATGTTGAATCTGTGATGTCTGAGGATTTTCTCAGATTTAAGGCTGAAGCGGAGATGCTTGGGTTGCAAGGGCCAGCTCTCGTGAAGTACGCAGAAACTTGTAAAGAAAGAGAAAAGGAAGAGCATGATAAGAGTAGACAATATGAATTGGAGAGAGAGAAAGAGGAGAAAGAAAGAGAGAAGGAAGAGCATGACAAGATAAGACAGCATGAATTAGAATTAAAAAGAATTGAGTCAGGAAGAGACTTGACTCAGTCTCACTCTGATGGCATACAGCATAACACGAATTCAGGTGCAAAGTCAAACTACCTTATTTAGAAGATAAGGATGATGTAGAGTTGTATCTCAATCAGTTTGTGAAGATCGCAACTATCAACAATTTGGCTGAAGAGGAATGGGGAACACGCATAGCTCCTTTATTAAAAGGCAGAGCAAGGGAAGTCTATGTTAACCTAACTGCTAACGATTCAGCTGACTACTACTGCATCAAGAATGCACTTCTGCATAAGTTCCAACTCAGCGCCGCGTCATACCGTAAAAAGTTCAGAACGGCAAAAATTGAGGATGGCGAAAGAGCTCAGGATTATTGTGATAAACTTAGTCTGTGGTTAGATCGATGGATCGAGCTTTCAGGTAAGGGACAGGAAGATCTGAAAGATATGCTCATTGTTGAGCGTTTCTTTGAGGCACTCCAGTTTGAAAGGTTTGTTATGTTAGGGACAAAAAAATCCTCAAACCATGCGAGAGGCTGTTGCAGCGGTAAATTTGTTTGAAGACATCCGTGAGGCCAAACGCGCTCACAGGGAAACTGTACCACGTGCACAAAATCACCCACCCCAAACGTCGTAACTTTGGTGAGAACGGATCATCAAAATTTTCGGGTGGTATTCGGAAATTTGGGCCAAATAAACAATCATCCAACCAAGGCGGAAGTAATGTGACAAACACTGGTTGGACTGACAATACACAACCGTATGGCAAACAAGACTTCCAACGCAGAAATTACAGGCCAACATGCTATGTCTGTGGTGGAAATCACATTGCAAGATATTGTCCAAAACATAACATGCAGATGAATCAGAATAATTCTGCAGCAGTTATCGCTCCTGAAGAGAGTGAACCCCAGCAGGTCAATGTTGTCAGTACATTGTGTGATAATTGCAGAAAGATTGATTTTCAACCACAATGTGATGCAACTGTAGAGACAGACAAGAAGGTGCAAGCTTTGCGCGATACAGGATCGCATGTCCTAGTTGTTGACAGAAGACTCGTGCCCAAGAAATGTTATACTAAGAAGACACAGAGCATCACGTTAGCCAGTTCTGACGTGAAAAAGTAATGCCCATAGCGATCGTACACATGGACTGCCCATACTTCTCAGGCAATGTAGAAGCAGTAGTCATGGACCGGCCAGTGCTCTGTGTACTGATCGGAAACACTGTGACAATGGAAGATGGACAAAAGAAGAAGTGCCCCTGTTTGCCGAGGCCATGACAATTACGTCAGCGATCACAGCAAAGACTGACGCGAAGACTGATATGACTCCTCTTAAACTGAAAGAGACATCTCTTGGTGACATTACTCCTAGAGAGCTACATCATAAACAAGAGGCAGATGAGACATTGAAAAGATATTTTGAACTTGCTCGTAACCTGAAACATGATACAAGACAAGATAAGGCGAAATTCACCATGGATGATGGCATATTGTACAGACCTATTTCTCTCCATGGAAAGATACGAACACGTGATGGTGCCAAAACGTCTCAGACCAGAATTTTTGCATGTGGCACATGACATACGAATGTCAGGACATTTAGGCATAAAAGGGACCAGAGATAGAATCACTTCGGATTTCTTTTGGCCAGGTATCTACGCAGACATTCGTAGATATTGCCAGTCATGCGACGTATGTCAGAGATGCGTGCACAAGGGATCAATGAAAAAAAAGCACCATTGATGAAATGCCATTGATGGAGACACCGTTTGAAAGAGTTGCCATCGACCTGATTGGACCGATACATCCGATATCCAACCAAGGGAACAAATACATACTGACTGTAGTTGACTATGCGTCAAGATATCCAGAGGCTATCCCACTTCCATCAAATGATACAATCATGGTAGCAGAAGCATTATGGGAAATTTGGTCTAGAGTAGGGATTCCAAAACAAATTCTCACTGACCGTGGAACTCAATTTGTGTCCGGAACAATGCAGGAAGTCAACCAGTTGTTGAACATTAGAGGTACTACCACACCCCATATCATGCACAAAAACCAATGGCTTGTAGAACGTTTTCACGGCACATTGAAATTAATGCTCAAAATGTTAGTCGGTCAACAACCCCGTGAATGGGACAGATTCTTGCCAGCTTTGTTGTTCGCTTATCTTGAAACCCCACAGGAATCGTTGATGTTTTTCACCCTTCGAATTGCTCTATGGTAGGGAGTTTCACGGACCGTTGAAAGTGTTGAAACAATGTTGGACTGACGAAAAGACAAACAGTCAGACAAGAACCACTGCTGAATATATACCAGACCTTCGAAACAGACTCGAAGAGACATGCAGACTAGCTAGAGAGAATCTAAGCAAAGCCAGTGACAGATACCAACGGAACTTTGACAGACACACAAAGAGTAGAGATCTAAAAGTAGGATCAAAGGTACTTGTTCTTCTACCTATGAACCACAACAAACTGCAACTGACGTCCGCCATTTCGATAAGTAGATTTATGTTTGTCTTGTCCTGTGACCCCGTTAGTTTGTATATCGTCACGTGTTTTTAATAAACGTTTGTTGAATTGTAAAGTTTCGTCTGCCTTTTGGTGGTGGATGGGATATATAGCTGGTGGGTGAAAGCGCAGGAGTCAAGAGTTCAATTTAACATTTAAGAAGTCACATATATGTTACCCTAGACAACTCCTCTCCTTTAGAGGCATGTGACACACACACTCGGAGCACGAAGGGACAGTAGGGCGGGAAGGGGGTAGAGAATGGGAGCAGGATGACGACTGACGGGAGCGAGACAACCGGGCAGAAAGACAAAGGTGGGCTGCAAGCTTACACAGTGAGACTGTAGAGGAAACACAGGAGCGCCTTGCAGCTATGGATTCACGCTGAATGACGTTGTCACACGCAAATGACGTCTTGGGAAAAAAAAAAATCAATGACATAATTACTAACAATGACGTATCAATGGAGCAGAAAGAGAGGGAAGGATGTCCTTCATTCCGAGGATCCCCTTGATACCATCCTACCCCATCGAGTTCAGGCGCCTGCAGTTTCCAATGCGCCTGTGCTTTGCCATGACCATTGACAAGGCACAAGGCCAGTCAGTGGGGGTTGTTGGCCTGTTCCTTCAGGAGCCATGCTTCTCGCACGGACAGCTCTATGTCGGCTGTTCCCGGGTTGGAAACAGCAAACAGCTGTTTGTGTACGCTCCAGAAGGAAATACAAGAAATGTGGTCTATCCAGCCGCTTTGAAGTAGACAATAGGCACAAAGCAAACAGGGCTTGCTGTGCCTCCTGCCAGCCACTTGCTGGGCCGCCTGCTACATCACTTGCTTGGACGCTTGCTGGACCGCTTAAAAGACCACTTGCTGGGACACTTAAAAGACCACTTGCTGGGCTGCTTTATGAGACAAGAGTGGGAGATGGGGCAGGAGTGGGTACAAGCTACATCAACGCGGGTAAGCTAGTTGAACATATTTTCAAAATCATTCCAAAACATTTTAACAACAAAACAGTCATGCATCATGTGAAGAATGGTTTGTTCTTCTTGATTACAAAAGTTTGCAAATAGGAAAATCAGAGATTTTACACATAAATAAGTGTATTTGAGTTGGGGCAGCCTATGCAGAAGCCTAGTCTGAAACCATCTCAGTTGGACATCCGTTGTGTGGTTTTAAAGCAGTGAGAAAAGATCAATTTCCAGTTTAGATTCTCAAAAAGATTATTCTATTTAGTGACATAAGTAGGTATAGCATTGTTATCATTCAAATATTTTGTACACATTTATTGCCCTTTTTGATAAGAAAAATACTTCCTGATCGAACAATTTATATCTGTTGGTAAAGACAACATTTAATTTCCTGCCGTAAGAATGAACAGCACTGAGAATACCTACACATAAAAGAAAATTAGTTCTGATTCCTGGAAAACTTATCAGAAACCTTCTGTGTGACATGAAATTGCCACCCTCATTCAATAATTGCTTTACAAAAAAAAGATATTGTAGTTATACCATTCTTGCACAAATATAACTTTTTTATTTCTTATAATATTCACATTGTAATGGATACATTCTGACATAAAATCATGAATAGAGGAAGGTTTACATTTCAAGCACAATTTTCTATAATGTCTTAAAACATCCTCCTAAAATGGATTCTGAACATTCTGCATAACAATATTTACATACTCTGCTCCCAAATATCGCACATCATCAAACATAGGAAACATATTTAGAGTAAACATTTTCCAGTCGCCATCATCACAAAAGAGTCTTTGTAACCAACTGATTTTCATGGAAGACATAAAATTTCTAACGTTAAGGATTTTTAAGCTACCAGCACTGTATTCATTTTCAATTACTGACTTTTTTTATTTTACCCCTCTTCCCATTCCATAAAAAGTGTATAAATCCCTTTGTAAGGATGTAATGAAATCATCCAGGGGGTCCAGCAGGTTGATCAGGAGATGGACAATTTTTGAAAATACTAAGTCTTGATAACTGTTATTTTGCCAAAAGGGGTGATTTGTTGCTTCTTCCATGATGTTAGAATTCTTCTTATTGCTAAGAGTTTTATCATCATAATTGATACATACAATGCTATCTGTGTTAGTAGAAAATTTAAAACCAGGAATTTTAAAAGTACTTGGATCCCACACAAATTTTTTGTCCCTCATATATTGAATGCTACATTTTCTCCCACTTCCTATCCAGATAATTTGAGTTTTATCAAAGTTTATTTTTAGACCCGAGATGTGTGAGAATTTGTGAGTACACTTATGCTTCACTGAATGATTTTTCAGAACCATCAAGATATAAGGTTGTGTCATCAGTAAACTGTGACAGTAAATTTTTCTTTCTCTTTTATTTTGATACCTTTAATATTTTCATTTTTACAGATCCAAAGTGATAAAATTTCTGCACATATTAAGTACAAATAAGGCGAAGACGGATTTCCCTGCCTGCCCCCCCCCCCCCCCCCCCCCCCCTTCGATCTCTAAACCATGATGAATACTGACCATTCACCGAAACACAAGTGGTTATATTGCAATAAAAGGTTTTTATTCACTGTGTCATATCCAACCAAAGTTGAAAAAAATGTAAACATTTCAAATGAAAGGACCAGGAAACACTGTCAAACGCCTTTTCATAATTAATAGATAATAGAATTCCTGGAATATTTTCTTTTTCCACATATAACAAGGTATCATAAAGCGAACGAATGTTTTCCCCAATAAAACGTCCTTTTAGAAAACCTTTTGACACTCATAAATAATATTTGGTAGATCATCTTTTAGCTAGTTAGCAATACACGCTGAGGCAATCTTATAGGTAGAGTTTGAAAGGGAGATAGGTCGCCAGTTTTTGATGAATCTCTTTGGTTTCCCTTCTTTGGGAATACAGGTGATGGAACCCTGTCTCTATGTTATAGACATTTGTCCTTTTTCAGAACCCTCATTGACAGACCGTACTAAGAATATGCCAATATCAAGAAAGACGAATTCTTAAAACTCCACTGTAAATCCATCAGGACCTGGGCTCTTACTATTTAAAAAAAAATGTTTTTAAATGCTTTGGTAGGCTCTTCAAGGAGACAAGGTGGTAGAAGCAATCAAGCCCCAGCTGAAGACAGGCAGAAAATGGAAGGTGCAAGAGGCGATGAATTCTGCAAAAGAAAGTCTCAAGACCAGAAAAAACAAACAGGGCACACACAGACCAATAGACAAGGACTGGGGGTGACCAAAACTGTATGGTGGTTAAAGGCCAAAGGAAAAGCCAAAAGAGACATGACGATTGAGGAGATGAGAAAAGAAGAAGACCAAAAAGACTCCAAAAAGCAGTCCAGCAGAGCCAGCAAGGGACATGGACAACGTGGGAGAATGCACTCCAAAGAATTCTCACTTGGAATGGCATTTGGCACATGGACCCTCTCAGATCAGCTTCATTCTCGGATCTGCATATGACCTTCTGCTCTCAAATGCAAAGCTGGTGAAGTGGGGAAAAACAGACGATCCTTCACGCCCCCTCTGCCATGAAAAAACAAACAGTGGCGCATGTCCTAAGCTCATGTAAAGTAGCCCTGGCTCAAGGAAGGTACACATAAAGGCACAACCAAGTACTCAAAGAGATTGTACAAGTAGTCTGGGCTAGTACCAACACCACAAAAGGGAAAATCAGGACTCCAAAAGCACCGCCAATATTCTTCACGACAGGAGGCAGCGAGTCATGGCCAAGAAGTGCCACTCGGAACATGCAGGCAGAGTCTGTTGGATGGGGCATATGACTGGGAGTGTACTGCAGACCTCCCAGAATGGAAGAGTCACCTAGAGATCATCAGCAAGAGTGGTATGAGACCAGACACAGTAGTCCACTCTCAGTCAACCAAGCAGCTGATCATGATCGAACTCACGGTGCCATATGAGAACAGAATGGAGGCAGCTCAAATCTACAAGACTGAAAAGTATGCTGATCTGGCAAACAGCCTGAGGAGAGAAGGCTATCAGGTCAAAGTGCTCACTGTAGAAATGGAGCTAGGGGATTTGTAGGAACGTCTGCATACAGCCTCATGAAACAGCTCTCAGTTGCAGGGAGGGAAAAAACCAGAGCCCTGAAAGCAATGGCAGAAGCAGCAGAGAGGTGTTCAAGCTGGATCTGGTCAAGGAGGAACAAAAGTGAACTTCATAAGGCTTAACTTTCCTACAAATATCAGGTGTCCCAGTGCCTCAGTGGTTAGTGCGCGAGTCATTAAGTGGAAAATGAGCATGTCCAGAGGGTCATGGGTTCGAATCCCAGCCATGGCTCGTCCCAAGATGGGGAAAAAAAAGGGCAGCAGAGGGACATCCGGAGTCATGAACAGGGTGTGTGGCCCAACCCCCCTAGAGTGTCAGGAGATAAGGGCCGAAACACTTGCTTGAAGGGGGCTTTTCTTCGGAGGACTGTCTGCTGCCACGTTCTCCACGAGTTTCTTTCTACCAGATCGTCACTTCAGTATTCATGAAAATACTTAAGGCAGGGTATCAGATAGAAAGATACGTAGCAACAGTGAACTCTGAACTTAAAAAAAACTTGAAAATAACTTGATTCATTATAAACCTTTATTTGAAGATTTCCTTGAGTAATGGAATATAGTTTGATTATCTTTTTAGTAAATGATCTGTGAATGGTGAAGGTACAACTTTGAAAGTGAAAAGAATTGTCTACTATTTCAAATACACTGTACGTTGATTGCTTATCTCGATTCCAGTGAATATTAGTGTCATTGTGTTAATTACTAATTTTGAAGGATTTTAATTCTTTTAAGTGACATATATGTCCCTTTTGAGGGGAGGTATGTCAGGGAAATACGAGCTTCATCTTTTAAGAAAAAAATAAGCTTACGCAATGTGGGAGTATTTGCCATAAAATATGAGGCATACGTAAATGTCATGGTCCCAATAGGATGAGTTTGACTTGAGTGTAAAAGAGCTCATGCATAGGTGTACATGCATGTGTGTCGTCGCTGGCGAGCTCTGGCCATGTGTCTGCAAATAATTTCATTTGAGTGTGCATGGCGGGAACTTGGGGGGGGGGGGGGGGGGGGGGGGGGGGGGGGGGGGGGGGTTGGGGGGAGATCTATGTGTGCAATGTGAATATTTTGGGTTTTGTGGATAGACATATTTGTTGTGTTTGGGATGATGCTTACCTATGGATTAGATGACATGGGGTATCCTGTGTTCAGCCTGTTACCTTTTCCTTTTCTTTTACCTTGGATGGCTCTACGTAGAGTGGAAGGTTTCATTCTAAGGTATTGACATGACCCTTGCTGGCTGGTCGTGCTGCTGTTCTTGGGAACTTTCGACCTTTCTTTCTTTCGTCCCAAGGATAGTATGGGAGGATTTAGTCACCTGAGGATCGCATACAGTTGTGCACAGAATATGTATTGTTATTATCTAAAACGTAAAAAAGTAAAATAATCTTAGGAAATAGACATTTGATTGCAACATAAATTACTTTCAACCCAGAGATTCTTGTTCCTGCGTCGTCTAGTACTTTTTATATAAATTTTGTGAGCAAGAAGAGCAGACATTTTTCATATATACGCAGTTTGACTGTCATATTATTACACATCGATTTGGGACGAATGCTCAGTTGCTGACTCTCGAAATACACATTGTCATGATTTTATGATTGACAAGGAACTTGTATTGTTTGGTGTCATGCAGAATACACAGGCAGACACTCTTTTTGAATCCATCATTTTATTTGCAAAATTTTACATCTACAAATGTGAATTGCCAAATGCACAACCACATGCACAAACCTTTGCTATATTATTGAGTGATATATATTACTTAGAACGTTACATGGCAGTTACAAATGGAACTTATGCACAGTTTGAACAAACTTGGCTTTTGTACAATTCAGTTCTCCATTAGTTTGAACGTTAGAATTCAAGATAGAATATATATGTTTCATCTGTAAACCACCACATTCATCAAGATCTACTTCAATTGCATATTTTCAAAAATGGTTGAATATTTGTGTATAATCACGTTTGATTTGTGTTTGATATGAAAATGTTAATGGACTTCCCCTATCCCTTATCCTCAACTGCCCCCCCCCCCCCCCCCCCCCCCCCCCCCCCCCCCCCACCCCTTGGCCCACGGTCCCCCTTTTGCTTCGTGTACACGGAGTAGGGAGTGCAGTTGCCATAACTCGTCGCCAATGTAATAATGATAATCACTCAAAAACAAGAAATCGTAGCAGAGCAGACGAACCTTTACTCAGCATCTGTGTTTTCAACAACGGTTGCCTACGACGCAACTTCCTAAACAAATTGCTGCCTAACTTCCTGTTTCCATAGATACATATTATTAAACACGTACGACACTACATAGATGAAAGACACAATAACAGGATGGGAACTACTAAAATACATCTCAATCGTGGCACTTTTCTGCTATCCAATTCCATTCCATAATGTAAGCGCGCGCGCGCGCGCGCGCGCGCGCGCGCGCGTGTGTGTGTGTGTGTGTGTGTGTGTGTGTGTGTGTGTGTGTGTGTGTGTGTGTGTGTGTGTGTGTGTGTGTGTGTGTGTGTGTGTGCTTGCGTGCGTGCGTGTGCGTGCTCGCGCGCGCGCGTGTGTGTGTGTGTGTGTGATTTTCCTATCAACTGAAGACAAGTCTTGCTGGTGTATGCGCTGAGCTTTTTGTTTCAGTGTGTTGCAATTATGCCATATATCCATCTAAAAGTTGTGGACCTGCCTGGTTTGTGTAGTTTCTGTCCGACGGAAGCGATGATGCACCCCAGGTAGGTGAACTGAGGAACTGTTTTCAGTTCAGTCTCTCTACTGTTGATGTGGGAAGGGTGCTACTCTTCCCGTGGTGCAGGCTGGTGGAGGACCTCCTCGTCTTCAAGCTAACGTCTTTTCCGAAGAGCTGGGCAGCCTCTGCAGAACAGGTAGAGATGTGCTGCAAGGCTCTTCCTGCATGGGCAACGAGGGCGATAAGGTCTTAAATCAGTTGCTCCAGAGTCTTTTGTGGGTCTGTAGTTGTCAGAGGTTGATTAAACTGCAATCGAGATGATATCTGGTGTAGACTCCATCTTAGTTATCGAGGTCTTTAGTGGCTCGTTTGAGCAGCATGTTGAAGTGCATGGCAAAGAGAGTCGGTGCCAGGACGCTTTGATTATAAGGGAGGGCTCCGAGAGGTCCCTGTTAAATCTGACTTGGACATGCTGATCTTCATGCAGCTGGATGACCATGCTGAGGAACTCTGGAGGACAGTAGAGTCATTCCATGATCTTCCACATTCCTTTTTCTGCTCACAGTGTCAAACCCTTGCTTAGGTCAATGAAAACTACATACAGACCTTTGTTTTGCTCCCAGTTCTTCTCTTGTAGTTGCCTGAGAACAAACAGGAGGAGTGCAGATACTCGTCAAGAACAGTATTCCAGCCTCGGAATTTACAGTGGACACAAATCAGGAAGCTGAAATCCATAGAAGCAAGATCACAGTGGACAACACTGTCTTCACCATCTTCAACGTGTACCGCCCACAAGACAAAGAGCTCTCTCTACAGAAAATGGACATACCATCAGAGAACTGATTAGTAGTAGGTGACTTTAACAGCCACTCAACCTGTTGGGGTTACAGTGAGAATGACCGAAGAGGAGACGAAGGGAGGAGGACTGGCAGATAGAGAGCAACCTGCTTCTACTGAATAATCCAGAAGACCCACCAACCTTCTTCTCTCGCCGATGGCTGACCACGACCACCCCAGATCTTGCCTTTGCCACTGAAGACCTTGCCCAAAGAAACAGCAGAAAGATACAGAGTCAGTTGGCAGGCAGCGACCACAGATCAGTACTACTGGGCACCAATTTGCAGTACACACCAAGCAACGCCAAGTCCTTTCCCAGATGGATTATAAGAAGGCGGATTGGGAGATGTTCGTGGGCCTCTCTGAGGAGTATTGTAAGACCATCAAAGTGGACGATTATAACATCAACAGAACCACCACAAGCTTCAACCAAGCCATCCTGAAAGCAGCCTCAGAGGCAATTCCACGTGGCGCTCGCAAGAACTATAGGCCATATTGGACAGAAGAGTTGCAGGAGCTTGAAGATGAAGTGACAAGGATTAGAGAGGAGGTTGAAAACAATCCCACACAAGAAAAAACAACATCACTCTCAAAGCCTGCACTGTCAAATACAGAAAGGTCTACATCTAAGTTGCAGGAACAAGCTGGATGGAGAAAACAGAAAAGCTGAACCTTGACAGAGATGGCAACAAACTTTGGAAACACACCAAAGCCATGAATAATGAAGAGGCAAGGTCAGCGCCTGTCACGCTCCAAAACGATCAGGAGATTGTGACTGGGAGAGAGGCGCCGATCTGCTTCATAGACAGCTATAGCAGACCAGCAACATCTCTGTGACAGAGGACAGAAAACAACAAGTCCATGATGAAATGAAGAATCATCAGGATGACCGAGACCAACCTGATTACATGGACAGGCCTTTCAAACTGAAAGAATTAGAAGAAGCCACAAATCTTTATAGGACAAAAAATCTCCAGGTCCTGACAAAGTCACCAACGAGATGCTAAAAAACACCTCGGCACCAAAGCAAAGACCAAAATCCTTGCTCTATTCATCAACAGCTGGAAGAGATGGGGCATGTTCCACAAAGCTGACGAGAAGCTGACATGGTACCCATCCATAAGAAGGGCAAAGACAGAGTCAGGGCTGACAGCTATCACCCCATCAGCCTCATCAGCTGCGTGGGCAAGCTCCTAGAGCGTATGATTAACTCGCGGCTAGTTTTGGCACCTGGAGAGGAACAATATCATCACTCCAGAGCAGGCAGGCTTCTGCCAATATCATTCCACTGAGGATCAAGTGACCTACATAGGCCAGAAGATCGAGGATGGCTTCCAGAACAAACAGCATACACTGGCGTGTGGATAGACATGGAAAATGCGTACGACAAAGTCTGGAAGGATGGCCTTCAGAGAAAACTCCAGAAGAGTGGTGTGACTGGCTGCATGTACCAACGGATCTCACAGTACCTGAAAAATAGGAAGGCCCGAGTCCATGTCAACGGAGTATACAGTCGGAAGAAGACACTGATAGAAGGAGTCCCTCAAGGAGGTGTCCTTAGCCTTACCCTATTCCTTGTCTTTATTAACGACATCGTCAAAGATATGCCACGCAAAGTCCAAGGAGCCATCTGTGCAGATGGCCTTGTCCTATGGTGCTCGGAAGAGCACCTCACAACTGCCAACTACAGGCTACAGCAGGCGCTGAATGTTCTCGAAAAGCTGGACAAACTGTGGCTGGCAACAACTAATGCTAAGAAGACCACTTACACTGTTTTCAGCCTTTCATCCAAAGAACAGAAGGCCAACCTGGGCACAAATGGACAAACTCTGCTTGCTGAAAATAACCCCACATACCTGGGAGTCACTTTCGACAAATGCCTGACGTGGAAGAAGCAAGCAGAGAAAACAGAATTAAGAGCAAAAGTACGTCTTGCCCTCATGAAGAAGATGGCAGGAACAATATGGGATGCAGACAACATGACCCTCAGAGACTGTACACTGGTAGAGTTTGGCCAGTGCTGGAGTATGGCATGACTGCATGGGGCACTACAGCCAAATCCAATTTTGAAAGGATCAGCAAGATTCAGAATCAAGCTACCTGTATCATCACAGGAGCCATGAAGTCTACGCCAATCCAGGAGCTTTGAAACCATCACAGAGCTCCAGCCTCTTGAGGACTGCAGAGATGCCAACTCCTGACACAGGCTGCCAACTTCAAGAGGTTGCAAGGCCACCCTGTGAAAGACAGACTGTCCCAGCCAACAAAAGGACGGCTGAAGAGAGGGAGCTTTGTACACCAGAGCAGGATCCTAGAATGGCAACATCAGGATATCCTTGACCATGACCCCAAAGTGATATCCCGATGTCTTGCCGTCCCCTCCTGGAGCAAGGACCCCTCCCCTCATCCAGTACAACATCCCTAGTGTTGGCCCCAGAGATTCCCAAAGCGTCCCTGAAAGAAAGTCCATCACCCTTGAACATCTTCATACCCAGTTCCCCAAAGAATCCTGGACTCACGTCTATACTGACAGCTCTGCAGCAGATGCCATTCGAAATGGAGGGGCAGGAGTTTATGTCCAATATCCAGGAGGCAGAGAAGAAAAGATCTGCCTCGCTACTGGCCTGTACTCCACGAACTACAGAGCTGAAGCAGAAGCCCGAAAACAGCAGCAGCCCACATCGAGAGTCAGCCCCTACGCCACCACAACGTTGTATTCCTGACCGACGCCCTGTCCATCTTGCAAGCCCTTCAGTCCAACAGAGATCAAGAGCTCCTCGATCTGTCCCATCATCTCGCCTCCCTCTGCACAAGTCACACAGTCACCCTGCAATGGATTTCCTCCCACTGCAACGTGCTTTGCAATGAGACTGCTGATTCCTTGGCAAAGGATGGCACACTACGAGCAGATGGACAGATTCACCAGCTACCCTGAATCCAGGACCATCATTAAAGCCCAAGCTGCAGAACAAGTGGAAGCAGCAGCAGCCACGCCACGACAGAGCAGACCCGTACCACCTGCTGACTCGACGAGAGCAGGTAGTCATCTTCAGGCTCAGGACAGGCCACAACCGCCGCATGAAACATCACCTATTCTTTAAACTCTGCATTAGCAACACAGAGCTGTGCCCCTGCAGAACAGGCAGCCAGACAACAGTACATCTACTGCAGTCCTGCTTGCTCCACCAAGCTCTCCATGAGAAAACCTGGCCTGACCCAACACCAGTGGCCCTGAAGCTCTATGGAGGACTGGAGGACCTGCGACGTACTGTCACCTTTGTCGAGGAGATGGGGGAATCCATCTGAAGAAATGACGAACGAGACAACAGCTCCCAGTACTTCTCTTGTAGTTGCCTGAGAACAAAAACCATGTCCGCGGTGCTCCTGTTGGCTCTGAAGCCACACTGACTAACTGGAAGGTGGTCTTCAGTGATGATGGAGACCGGTCTGTTCAGTGATGTCCTTGCAAGGATTTTTTCTTGCAATAGAAAGCAGAGTTATCTCCCAACAGTTAGAGCAGTCTGACTTTTCCCCTTTATTCTTTACAAAGCGATGATGACTGCATTACTCTTTTCATTGTATTGAATGGTGCTCGTCCTGTCTGAAGAAAACCCGTAGGTAGAGAAACGCGTTGTGTTATGTTTCGTGTGTGTGTGTGTGTGTGTGTGTGTGTGTGTGTGTGTGTGTGTGTGTGTGTGTGTGTGCGTGCGTCCGTGCGTGCGCGCGCGCGCGCGTGTGTGTGTGTGTGTGTGTGTGTGTGTGTGTGTGTGTGTGTTTGTTTGGCCATTCGTTTAGAATCCAGTATTTCTACTTTTGCTTTTCAAACCCCTAACAGATTATGACGAAAAAGTGGAAGAGTACACAAAACAAAGTGTGAAGTAACGCACTTTTAATGCACGACAGAAAACAAGACAAGAAATTTTCGGCAATAAGCCTTCCTCAGCGACAAAACAATAAAAACAGTACAGACACATTAACATGCGCAATACTCCCCTTGTGACCCCAAAGTGGTGAATGAAGTTGAAAGAGGGACAGTGGGAGAGAGGGTGAGTTTGTGTTCGAGGAATATGGCACGAGGAGAGAGAGGTAGAGTGAAGCGAGAGAGAGGAAAGAGAGAGAGAGAGAGAGAGAGAGAGAGAGAGAGAGAGAGAGAGAGAGAGAGAGAGTTTGTGTGCGTGTTTGTATGAGTATCTGTTCCACGTAAAAGCTATGCTGTCAAGTAAATTGCAAAAGTGCCCGTCCATCTCATTCTTTTTCTGTTTTGTGTGGAATTTTCTGACAATTTCTTTGGATTGTCAAGTGTAAAATAAATGATGTTCTTTACTTTGCATTTGATGACACTCATGTGTCACTTACTGAAAACCACTGTAAAACAGATACGCAAACCATAAACAGTCATTTAAAAAGGAAAAATACAAAAACCAAACAGAGCTGAGTAAATACATTTGGAGACTTAAAGATAAAAAAAAAAAATAGACTGCAGCATATCATGGAAAATCATAAAAAGAGCAGCACCATACAACTACATTTTTTTTTTTAAATGCAACTTATGTTCCACAGAAAAATGGTTAATACTATGTAAATCCCACCTAGCAACTTTGAATACAACTGTGGAAATAGTAAACAATTGCAGGCACAAATGGAAATCTTTGTTAGCGCTCTCCACCTGAACAGACACCCAGCAAGAACCACAGACCACACGTGCAACGAATGAGACTGACCCACTCATACAGAAATGAAATCAGGTCCCGCACGCTATAAAAGACCAACAGCGTGCCCCAGAAGGATATCCTGATGAGAGCAAGGCTCGAAACAACCTTGTTGGTTTTAATACTTTATTTTAATAATATATATATATATATATATATATATATATATATATATATATATATATATATATATATATATATATATATATATTCCAAGGATAAGTACCGAGCACCATTCCAGCAACTTACAGAGCAGCTAGGTGTTGCAAAAACTGCAAGAAAATATTGAATTATAAACAAAGCTTACTCTTATGTCTTAGATTGTACGGTATTTCGAAACCTGATTGTTTCTCCTCAGTGACCGCGGAAAGTGGTAATTTAACTCCTCTGCCTTTTCGGTTTTAAGAAGAATGCTATCCCAGAAAAAAGGCTGGTGTGCAATACCGTCGTATGTTTTGTTGAGTTTAAAAAAAAAAAAAACAACCAAAGGTGCCATCTAAGAAAACAAAAGAAAATCATGAAAGAGCAAAACAAGCTACATTTTCCTGTGAAAAGTAGAAAATATAAAAAAAATAACCTCTTAAGACACACGAGCTGAGGACTAGTTCTTGGAATAAATCCACAAGGGACTAAATTACAATAAACTAATAAATTCCAAGGATAGTACCGAGCACCATTCAAGCAACTAACAGAGCAGCTTGGTGTTGCAATAAATGCACGGAATATTGAATTATAAACAAAGCTTGCTCTGATGTCTTAGATTGTAGAAATAGGGGGGTGATAAGCCTACATATCTGCAGTGGTAGATGATTCTGCCTAACTGACAGTATGTGCTTTAGCCTTTTTCTGGCACAGCATTCTTCTTAAAACCAAAAAAGCAGAGGAGTCAACTTACCACTTTCCGCGGTCACTGAGGAGAAACAATCAGGTTTTGAAATACCGGTAGCTGACCAGGAATTATATGTTAATGAGCTTCCTCCCCATCGGAGATTGTCTCCTGCTTCGGAGACTATAAGCTTGCTGAAGGTTCATTTTGAGAAGCATTTATTATTCCCCATTCGCCCACTCAAGTACATACTGTCAGTTAGGCAGAATCATTTACCACTGCAGATATGTAGGCTTATCACCCCCCTATTTCTACAATCTACGACATAAGAGCAAGCTTTGATATATATATATATATATATATATATATATATATATATATATATATATATATATATATATATATATATATATGTGTGTGTGTGTGTGTGTGTGTGTGAGTGAGAGAGAGAGAGAGAGAGAGAGAGAGAGAGAGAGAGAGAGAGAGAGAGAGAGAGAGAGAGAGAGAGAGAGAGAGAGAGAGAGAGAGAGAGAGTGGGAAGGAACAAGAACTTTACACATCTTGCTATTTACAGTTTACCGAAAGAATGTGGAACGTCTGCGTATAATCTCATTAGATAGATCTCGACTTTTTTCGAAGGGAGAGAACCAGAGCCCTTAGAGAAATGGCCGAGCTGTTCGGAAAAGAGTTCAGCTGGATCTGGTCCAGAAAGGAACAAAATGGATCATCATGCTACGGTAAACAATGAACAAATTGTGTAAC
Source organism: Conus betulinus (assembly GCA_016801955.1). Classification (NCBI taxonomy): domain Eukaryota; kingdom Metazoa; phylum Mollusca; class Gastropoda; order Neogastropoda; family Conidae; genus Conus; species Conus betulinus. The sequence goes on from JADBJO010011946.1 coordinate 48,598, forward strand.
TTTTTCTCTCTATGATGAAATACTTACACGCCCATAACCCTATATGAATGGTCTTTTAAATGTTCTTTTATGGGGGTGTAAATATTTTATCTTGCGAGCTAGAGTTACCTTACTTGTTTATTACTTACTGCTTACTATTCCCTTTCTCATTTAAGAATTCCATTCGTCACATTACTGCCTAAACATTCCAGCTTGGGCTACTACATATGTCTAATAGTTAAGTGGTTATAATAATTTGTCTACAAGACACCCGACAGTCCTGAAGATGTTGGTTCGAATCCACGCAGCGTATATTGCGCTAAATGCGACAACACAACTTTGATCATGCCATTCAGTTTTTCCCCCTCTCCTTGTACTTGAACATTTTCTATTGAAGCATTTGCAAGCTTTGAATAATCAACAAAATCACGTTTTCTAGTGACTGCTCAATGTGAAAATTCGCTTTGGTTTCGGCTTCTTCCACTCTCTTCTGTATATCCCTCACCATCATAACCTACACGACGTAAAACAATTTCTCTTTTCTTTCTTATATATCACCTATTCGTCGTGATCAAACGCATTGGTATTTGGGAAATTTATCATAGCGCACTTTTTATTTGGACAAAACAAGTTTATCGCATGACTCGTGGTCATCCTGTTTTGTGATTCATTCAATTTACGATGAGATCTTTATGGTTTGTCTGCGCTCGTTAGGTTGAAGTGGCAATGTTGAACGATATAGAGATACTGGTGGCACGTGTCTCTCTCTCTCTCTCTCTCTCACACACACACACACACACACACACACACACACACACACACACACACACCACACTTTTCTCGCTCTCCCACATGATGACGCCGGTTTTATTGAACGTGAAAGGAAATAAGTCGACCCAGAGCGCTTCAGAATTACGTGGTCGCTATATTTATACAAAGATTGTATGAGTGCTGGCTTTTATTTTTCTTCTTCTTAGCAGATATAGAACAAAACGAGATATCATTGCACATCATGTACGGTCTATTGTTTCCTCTCTATCCCCCTCTCTCTCTCTGATTTATCACGATAAAAAAAAAAAAAAATTCTTATGTGAGTCTTTTTTTCAGTCCCCTGGGACATTTACTCATCGATTATCATTAACCAAACGTGTTCAATGCATTCGTTTGTCGACTTTAGCAACGAAAGCAGCCTTGACACAGAACTCAAACGAGGTCTGTCATGACATTGCC